>JAWPHD010003378.1:0-219810 GCA_037043455.1 Cyrtodaria siliqua
CTGCCCAGGATGAAAAAAGCAAGCTTTTGATGGCTGAAATAGCTTTCATTGAAACAATTTAATCAAACAGTCTCGATAGTCGGCATACAGCAATTCTTGGTATCATTGATATGCTAAAAGTAAAAGTAGACAATGCAAGCTGGATTCTATTGTTTAAAGCAACAATAGATAAATAAGCATTATGAAGATAGTGTTGGTTATGCATCATACCCGACACGAAAACAACTTCAAAGTCAACCATTTGTTTATTGATTTCTACAATCCGTGTATTAATATTTTGAACACCAGCTCTTATTTGTTCACTTAATTTCTTGTAGTTTTCGCTATCTTCTAATCCGTCTTCTTTCTTTTCTAGCTCTTTCAAAGCATCACTCAAAAGTTTTATTTCATCTTTCAATCCATTTTGAATTTCAATCATTTACTCACGGTTTGCTTGTAACTTTGTTTGTATCAGACTCAGTTTATCTTCAACACCTGTTGTCAGAGTTTTTATCATGTCTGGAATTTTATCAATATTATAATCACGTATGATTTTTGCAACTCTTCTTTGAGTAAATTGCTTTGTTGCCGCATCATCTGCTCTTTCCGGATTGCCTACATTGATAATTTTATTTTTATTCATGTCAAGATTACTTCTCAAAACATTTTCCTGGTTTCTACCTTTGTGAAGATAATAAACCAAATGTTTTTGTTTTACATACTCAGACAGCACAATACCGAAATTTGTAATATTAACGCTGCCAGTAGTAACTTCCCCACCAAGATCATTAAAAAGTCCCATTATATATAATATGATTAGATTAAATTTCGCCGTTGTTTTTCCTAGGGCGATCAAGATACAAAAAGTTGTACTGTTTGTCAGTTGCTTTTTTATACTGATCTTTGCTGACATCTTGTTCGTTGGAAAGCATGCCCAGCTCACGATTAACCGGAGTCGCGAAGAAGATGTAATGAGAACAGTTCAACCGAATGTCTTCGGGAGTTTTGTAATAAGATTGTGACAAGTAAATTACACAACAATTTTTGTGCCTTCCCTGGATTAATAATATCATTTTGATAGCGCTCACAAACATAATCATCAAAAATGACTATCTTCTGGTTATCTGAATCTAAAGTATCCACAGGGATAACTTCATCATTTGAACATTCTAATATGTCTTCGACTGGGATTTTATTCTTTTTTGCTATCTTTTCAAGTTTTTGTGATAAGACCTGATACTTGGACTGCTCCGAGTTTTTAGCAAACAAGTAAATCTTGTCATAGTAAACTAAAGGTTTCAGCAACATGTGAACTAATGTGTTCGTCTTGCCAGATCCTGAATTACCGCAAATTAACATTCTAAAACAAGTCTGGCATGAAGTTCCATATCTGTTTAAAATTACCGTTTTCTGTTTTCATATCATAGTTTGGAACTTCCATTATAATAATAGTCAGATAATATTAATATTATCTAAGTATTATTATATGTCTAAAGTGTATTGTGGAATAAAACAAATCCCTCGCGGCAAACGCCTTGGAACAGAAGCAGAATGTTTTAAGGCTAATCAAGATAGATATTACGGATTACAAAAAGTAGTTAAGACTGCAGTTGAAAAAGCAGTTAAAAAAGCAGTCAAGCCTGCAGTCGCAAAAGCAGTTAAACCTGCAGTAACAAAAGCAGTTAAGCCTGCAGTTAAGAAAGCAGTTAAGCCTGCAGTTAAAAAAGCAGATTAGCCTAGAGTTAAGAAAGCAGTTAAACCTAAAGCTGAAGAAGCAATTCCTGGGATTATGTACCACAAAGGTCAACAATTCGTCGATCCTACTTACTATGATTGGGAGCGTTCACCATGGGATTAAAAAACTTATCTAATCTTTATTAGATATGTCTAAAGTGTATTGTGGAATAAAACAAATTCCTCGGGGTAAACAACTTGGAACAGAAGCAGAATGTTTTAAAGCTAATCAAGTCAGATATTATGGATTACAAAAAGTTAAGATGAATATCCCAGGACCTTCTAAACAAAAAGATGCAGATCCTACCTGGAGACCGGTAATGAAAAATCCAGGACGTTTGCCGAAAACAGAAGAACGACCAAATACTAATTATTTGATAGGATAAGAAGCGGAGAGGAAGCATATAAATAAAATGTTAAGCAAAACTGAATCTCCCGGCGAGGTAAAACGTCTGGAAAATAAGTTGGTTAAAATACAAAATGAGTCTGAAAAAGCACATGCAAATATTAGACTCATCAGAAAAAAAATAAAAACAGTTAAACCTGCAGCTAAGAAAGCAGTTAAACCTGCAGCCAAGAAAGCAGTTAAGCCTCCGGCTAAAAAGAAAACAAAAACTTCATAAAACTTGGTTTAATTCATATCAACTTGTCTTAATTTATCTTATTTTAATCTAACCTTATATTATATATGTCTTTGTTAAAATGGAAAGAATTAGCAGATAAAAAGCGAAAAGCGAGTGACCTTGTCAAAGAATACGAGAATAAAGTTACTCAAAAAAGACTAGAAAAAGGAGCTAGTCGTGATTTATTCACAGAAATATTTAAACCTGTAACTAGCGAAATAAAAAGTCAGTCAGAACAGCTAACCGAGCAGTTAGTTTCTCTTCGAAAATAAGTCAGCAATTAGCCACTCTTCCAGCAGCAATAGGTGAGGAAGTACAAGAAAGAAAAAAACGTACCAGGGATCACCCCAGTTATTCGCTGAAGAACCAACTACTGCTAATCTAGATGCTGAAATCGATAAAGAAGTGTTAGATCGATATGACTTGCCATTACCGTCGAGTGTAGCCGGAGATGACCAAAAACTTGCAGACATACTCGTACAACTTAGTGATATTATTGGACAAATTGGTCGCGATATGACTGCTCTTTCTACCCAGATTAGAAAAGAAAAGACTACAATCACGAAAGAAAAATATAAACATGCCCGGGAAAACATAAAAAACGAGTCAGAAGCCTTAAAATATTATAGAGAAAGAATTGATGCCATGCTTGTGCATTCTCCCGTCTTTGGCAAAGGAATTCAACAAAAAAGAAATTCCTACAAAGTCGACAAAGATGGTTACTATGGAATGTTGAAAATTGATTTACCCGAGCTTGTTGGCCATCACAAACTTATTGCCAAGCAAGGAAAAGCAGTTGTGCTAGATGTGAAAGTAGACGATGATTTTATAGACTTGATAACAAAGCGTTACAACAATGGAAAAACTTATTCAAAGCTGTCTCAGAATGCTTTCAAGGAACTAACAGAATTATCTGGTTTGCCAATTCACAAAGGTTCTTCAAATTTCAAAAAGATTTTAGGAGGTTGTGCTGATGTTGAATATTACAATAATCCTAATGATTTGACGGATGATCTAGAGTTGGTATGCGGAAGTATCGAATCAGGAAATAATAGCCCACAGCTAAAAAATAAAGGTATTAGCATAATCGATGAATTATTAAAAATAGGTGAAATGTCACCCAACGAACACGAGCAACTATTTTCTAAATATTTTAATTAAATTATTGTCTAACTGTAATTATACATGAAAACCAAAGAAGAATTAATTGATCATGACGCGACTTGTGGCTGCATACAGACGCAGTTATAAATTGTGCGGTATTATAAACACAACGTTACAGATTACCAGTGGAATAATTGGTTGTGGTGCTCTCCTAGCATTAGTTCCAGCAATTCCTGTTTTCATAGCTGTGGTTGGCGCAGTTCCTCCAATAGTTGCTGTTTTAGTGAGTAAAACAAGAATAGCAGAAAAAAAGACTTTGTTAAAAACACATCATAGGAGTTTTAAACAACTTCTATAATATGTCCAAACAACAACAGGACTAGAAAATGACGAAGAGGTAATTAGGATTACCTTCAATAAAATATTAGAGATTCAAAAGAATGATAACTTCACGGAACCTCTGGAAATGCATATGAAAAGATTCAAGTTAAACGGCCATGGCATTCAGCCGTAATTCTTTTCTGATTTGTTTCCATATCCTATCGTACTTGTATCTGGTTGATTTTGTTTAATCGGTTTTGTTTCTTTTTCTATTTTTAATATTTTAAATATTTTCTGAAAAATGTATTCAAATTTGATTGATCTTTTCCGATCTTCTAGCTTATCCAAAATACAATTTTGTAAAACAAATCCTCAAATCTTTGTCTATTTTTAGAAGATAAATCAAATGCCACCAAGTATTTATCCAAATGATACTTTCTAAGGTAAATAGTTTTCTTTTGGCTGTAGGTGCAACCTGTGATAAGATTATAACCATTGTGGGTGCCACAATTAAGGCAAACGCGCTCGTTATCGAAAACTTCACAAGTATCGTTGCAATTCACGCATGCGTATGTACACTTGTAACACAGTTTGGTCCTGGTACAATACTTGCAAAGCTTCTTTTTATTAGTCATGTAAAATAAGATACAATCTGTGCACACCCCAGGAGGATCAATATTATCTAAAACTCTTTCGCAGTATTTGCAATTCATTATATTATACTATAGAAATAAATATTTAAATAAGGCTTAAAAATATTATCTTACGTAATATTATAATGGAACAAGTAGAAAAGAAAATCAAAAACTTTAAGAAAGATCAAATGGCATATGCTCAAACGGTTGATTTTGAAGATGCGAGTAAATAGATGCAGAGCTTTTAATTTTTTCAAACTTTCAAGATTTGACAGAAAGAATCATAACAATGGTAAAACAACTAAAACTGCAATGGAAAATAGAAAAACGAGTTATAAACAAACTACGTTCTTTGTGCAAAAACCAAATTTCAGAGGCAACCAGTTAACATCCAACTTTATACAAAGTTTCTTTTATTGCCCACTATGATATTTTACTTGACCGGGGAATTAAAATTATTATGTGTGGATAAATAAAAAAAATGATATAATCTAACCAGGAAATAAATATTTTACTTCAAAATAATTAATCAATTAATTAATAGGGGCTTAAAGAAATAATCTCATGTAATATTATATAATGAGTATCCGAGAAATTGAAACATCCCCGAAACAGTATAGCAAGGTTTTTAAAGTAAATGTTGTTAGTAATGACCCGCTCACTCAACTGCAGAAAACACAACCAAGCGTTATAAGATTTCTTAGAACGGAACTAAGAAAAACGGGCGGCTTTACATTAAGTGTTGATGTGAAACATACTTTTAAAAAAACATCAATGGGAGACATAGCAACAGGTCCTGCAACCACATACAAAACAGCTTACTTTAATTCTAAAGCAGCAACAATATTAACCAAAAATAATATTATCGAGGCGCTGGACAAAGCACGTGAGGAAATTATAAATAGAGTTGGAAATTGGATTCAGATGGGAAGTGGTTGGGTAATTGAGACACTAGACGCACACTATATAAATCGAATAACGTATAAGCCTTTGCGAGGTAGCTCTTATTTGAATTTACCAAAAGAACTGCAACACCACAAAATAGGTTTAATAAATATTAAAAATGAAAAAGATAACGAATGCTTTAGATGGTGCCATTTGGCTTGTACATTTCCTGTTAAAAAAGATCCTCAAAGAATAACAAAGTACAAAAAGCATATTGGTGATCTTGATTACAAAGGAATTACATTTCCTGTTACTATCAAACAAATCCCAAAAATAGAAAAACAAAACAACATTTGTTTTAACATATTTGGATATGAAGATAATCAAGTATACCTTTTGTACATATCAAAAAATAAAGCAGAAAAAACATGTGATATGCTTTTGATTGTCGAAGAGGAAAAAAAACATTATGTGCGGATAAAAGATTTTAACAGTTTGATGTATAATCAAACAGCACACGAGGGGAAAAAATGGTTTTGTAAAACATGCTTGCAGTGCTTTACATTAGAACGTGTGTTAAAAAAGCATGAACCTGATTGTCTTTCACTTAACGGAAAACAAGCAGTAGAGATGCCAAACAAAGATGAAAAAGTTAAGTTTAAAAACTACGACAGACAGCTAATGGTTCCGTTTATTATATATGCTGATTTTGAAGCAGTAACTGAAAGTATTTCTTCAGTATCAAACAATCGTAAAAAATCACACACAGAAGCATAGAAAAAACATACTGATTGTGGTTATGGATACAAGGTTGTTTGTTGTTATGATGATCAATATTCAAAACCAGTTGTAACGTATAGAGGACCTGATGCTGTTAACAAGTTTTTAGAAAAAATGATAGAAAAAGAAAAGTGGTGCAAGAAAACTATGAATACTCATTTTAAGAAAGATTTGGTGATGTCACAGGAAGAAGAAGCTAGATTCCAAGAATCTAAATCGTGCCATATTTGTGGTAATAGTTTTTCAATAACTCTTAAAAAAGATGACCCAAGTCGTACAGTAGCATATGTAAACTCCGTAAGAAAAGTTAGAGATCATTGTCATATAACTGGAAAGTACAGAGGAAGCGCTCATGACATATGTAATATTAATATCAGGTTGACTAGAAAAATACCTGTTGTGTTTCATAACTTGAGAGGATATGACTCTCACTTCATAATGCAACACATCGGAAAGTTTAAACAAAACATAAATGTTATACCGAATAACATGGAAAAGTATATGGCTTTCATGTTAGGAAAAAGTTTAGTATTTATTGATAGTTTTCAGTTTATGTCCCAATCATTAGATAATCTAGTAAAAAACGTTCCGTCGTTTCAATACATATCTTAAGAATATAGCGGTAAAAAGTTGGACGTGCTAAAAAGAAAAGGCATTATCCTTATGATTATATGAACAGTTTTGAACGCTTCGAGGATACTAAGTTACCTGGCAAAGATAGCTTTTATTTAACAGATAATGTATGGTGCTGAGGTCCATATGCAAGTTTATGGACTGGGCAGTCAGACCTAGAATGTTATATGGACCGAAGCGAAGCTGAGGTCCATATAACGTTTTAGGTCTGAGTGCCCAGTCCATAAACTTCACATGGACCGAAGCACCATACATTATTTGTTATATTATACCGAATCTGACCAACAAATTAAATCAATACGTTTTATGACTTATTTTTACGTCGTTTTTATCACACGTCCGTTAATATAGCTATCGGACCGGGCGCCCGGTCAATATATAGAGGTTATTAACTGGGGTAGGTGTGCCTCTTTGTGATATTGGCCCGAGATAGCCATATTAGGCTCGAGAGCTTCTACTGCTCATATGGCTGTCGAGGGCCAATGTCACAAAGAGGCACACCTACCCCAGTTAATGACCTGTTTATTACATGTGTAACCAAAACACTAATATTTTGGATAATTTATTAGATCTAAATAAGTCATTTAAATACCTTTTATCTACTTGTGTATTTTTTTTAAAATATGACTCTTTATTTAGATCCATTTTTAATCATTGATTTACAAGAATAAAATAAACGTATGACGTTAATATATCGCAATTTAGGATGTGCCATTTGAAATCGGCAATTCGGTACCTTGTTTCCAAAACACCAATTCACCCCCTTAATTAAAATTACACAGAAACGTTTCTGACGTAATCTTTGTAACAAAATCGTCATAATGGTGACGTTGTGTTTGCCAGTGACGTTTTATTCCACGCATTGACTTTGTCATTTTTTTGTGTTTACGTTTGAGCTTGTAGAAGAAAGGAATTGGTTTCGCAAATATAATTTAAGGATAACAAGGTAGGAGATTATTTTTTATTTCACATACAGTACAGTACAGTGCAGTACAGTATACATGTATCTATTCCTGGATGCCTTTTATTTAAAGTGTAATTGAGACCCGAACGGCAGTACTGGTCGGGGGCCACTTTCGTTTTTGTACTGCTTCTTTACTTTTTGGTTGTTTCTTGTCTCCAATCGTCAGTGCTACTTGGTAAACGTCTGTCGATAAGTAACATCGCATTAGCAATTTTCATTGTAAAAATCAGTTTTTAAATGAGAATGACGGAAACTGGGCTTGGACGGAAACTGGTCCCTAAACAGTATATATTATAATAGGTTGTTGAAGATATTTCGATTAAAAACAACGAGCTGTTTGTTCATGTTACTGTACTGTATAATTGAATAGGTTAAATCTATCACACAATCGCCAAAAATATTTTCAACATCTCCGAGCCAGTCACATATTTTTTTTCACGTCATATTGTAGGGTGATTTAGACCGAGTCGTTCTAATCTTATTTTTCACAGTTTCATTATTTAATGTCCGTCCTCATCTTTGTTCGGCTACTAACAATCTCCTGCGAGTACTCAGAGTAGCGAACATTCTGGCTGCCATTTTCAACCGTCGCAGTTGTCGTTGGATACACGTACAGATGCACGATATGACTGGTTCGTGGTCGATTATTAAAAATATATCTACAATTTAATGCTAAATGGATGTAACGCAGTCTAGATTTAATATGGATTTTTGGCCCGCCATATGGGTTTTTTGGCCCTTCATATGGATTTTTGGCCCGCCGTTTCACGCGCTTATCTAATATGACCGCAGAGACAATGCCTGTATTACACGAAAAACAGGCCGTTTTTGTTACTATATATAGTAACACATGTAATAAGTAACTTTATGGACCGGATGACGTCACATTAAACAAAGAGTGGAATATGCAAATGAGGTATAATATTCTCAATTAAATGATGAGCATATTTCAGATGCGGATTATGAACACGCTAAAAAAATATGGAAAACATTTAAGATTAAAAATATGGGAAAATATCATGATTTGTATCTTAAGACTGATGTGCTGCTGCTGACAGATGTTTTTGAAAACTTTAGAAAAATGTGCATTGAATATTACAAATTAGATCCTTGTCATTACTTCAGTAGTCCTGGGTTAGCTTGGGATGCGTGCCTCAAGATGACTGGTATTCAACTTGACATAATCACTGATATTAATCAATATTTGTTTGTGGAAAAAGGATTAAGAGGCGGCACGAGTTATATTGCAAATAGATACTCACAGGCTAACAATAAATATATGAAAAACTATGACAAGAAAAAAGAAAGCAAGTACATCATATATCTTGATGCCAATAACTAGTTAGGGTGGGCTATGTGTCAACCGTTACCTACTGGCAACTTCAAGTGGGTTGATAAGTTTGAAAAAGGAAAATCAAATTACATTGTTGAGTGTGATATCGAGTATCCTGAAAAACTGCATGACTCGCATAATGATTATCCTCTTGCCCCAGAAAGTTTAAATATCAAAGATGAGTGGTTGTCAGACTATTGTAAAAATTTAAAACAAAAGTTTAATATAGGACATTGCAATGTTAATAAACTTGTTACGACGATGAAAAATAAAGAAAAATATGTCGTGCATTTTAGAAACTTAGAATTGTACAAAACGCTTTGATTAAAGGTGACAAAAATACATCGAATACTACAGTTTGACGAATCAGAGTGGTTAAAGACATACATAGATTTTAATACTGCCAAGAGGACAGCTGGTAAAAATACTTTTGAAAAGGATTTCTTCAAACTGATGAACAATTCAGTTTTTGGTAAAACTATGGAAAACTTGAGAAAAAGAATTATTGTTAAATTAACTCACGACGAGGAGGTCCTTTTAAAATATACGGCAAGACCTTCATTTATTTCTTGTAAAATGTTTAATGAAAATTTATTTGCTATAAACAGAATAAAAGAACGATTAGTTTTAAATCGTCCTATTTATGTTGGTATGTGTATTTTAGACTTGTCAAAATATTTGATGTATGATTTCAATTACAACTACATTGAAAACGAATATGACAAAAAAGCTTAGTTATTATTTACTGATACCGATTCCTTGTGTTATGAAATAAAAACAAAAGATGTGTATCAGATTTTACAAGGATAAAGAACTTTTTTATAATTGTGATTATGATCCAAAAAGTAAGTTTCATTTTAATGTAATAAAAAGGGTATTGGTAAGATGAAAGATGAAACTTGCGGAATACCCATTGTTGAATTTGTTGGGTTGCGAAGTAAACTATATTCGTATGTGCTAGATAATGAGGTAAGTGCAAAGAAATGTAAGGGCGTTAAAAAGTGTGTTGTTAAAAAACAGATAGCACATGATGATTACAAAAATATTTTGTTTACGGCAACAGAAGCTCACCATGAAATGAAAGTCATTAGATCACAAAAGCATAACATAAACAGCTATGCAATAAATAAAAAACGTTTATCAGCTTATGATGATAAACGGTACATATTAGATAATGGACAAGATACGCTAGCATACAAATAAAATACTCCATCGTAAAAAATGATATGCAGAGCGATGATGAAGACTACTACCCGGTTCCGTCTGACTTTGCTTAACGAGTTACAAATGTTATTAAAAAACTTCGCTGAAAGTAGATTTGGCAAAAGTAGACATACAATAAAATTGCGCTCTCCTAACGGGTTGCAAATGTTATGTTATTAAAATGTCAAACCGGATTAATTAGTAGTATAGAAACTGGCGGCACGGGGCGGAGTTTTCCAGAGCGGGGTTGCTTGAGAAAACTGTTGAAATATGTTGAGGTGTTGATTTAGGCGTGACTTACATTTATATCTTGGTGGTGTAAATGAGAGTTACGCCTGAGTTCCCCCTGGCATATTTCATTAGTTTTTCTCGTTCTGCGCAAATACCGCCAGTTTCTATACTACTGTTGAATTTATTTCACTCAACCATACGCATTTGCAATTGCAAGATGTTAACTGGGAAGGGTTTAAACTAATGTTGGTAGAACTTGTTACCCGACCCATTTGTCATAATAATATTTCTATTGTATATATGAGGATAATATTCTGTATGTGACACATTGGCAATAAAATATGTTTAAATCAGACGTTGAACTTGAAAGTCATACGCCAAATTATAATGTAAACAGTAATAACGAATATGATCATGTTTTAAACGCAAATATTTCCATACTCGAAGTTAAAAAAGGTAGTTGAAAAGTCTAAACGTCACAAGGCTTTGGGAGTGGATACGATACCAGTAGATGTTTTAAAGAATGATACAGCCATTTTATTTTTGCATACCCTGTTTAATATTTGTTTTGATACAGGTTGTAAACCTACATTGTGGGGTCAAAGCATTATCAATCATATTCCAAAGTCGAGCATCGTAGATCCAAGGGACCCACTTTCTTACCGAGGCATAACACTAGCTTGTTCAATGTATAATTTGTATAGTTCTATTATAAATAATCGCCTTACTGTATGGTCAGAAAGGCATGATAAGCATGTCGATGAACAAAATCGATTTAGGAAGAAACGCAGCACCATTAATCATGTTTCATCCTTAACAAATTTATTTTCATATATTCTCTTATAATTCTTTTAGAATGGCGTAGTTAAAATCATATGTAATGTTTTATTGTATATAATACTGTAATACAGTGCTCGGAAAAATTTTTTTGGGCAAGTAAAAATTTTGAGTCACTGGCCCAAAATGAACATTGGAGGCCCAAATATTTTTTAACTTTTTATGTCAACAAAGTAAAGAAAAATGAGAATAAATGTGCTGGTATTTGCATGCTGTCATAAAGTTCTGATTCCTTCAAATTGGCGGATACAGGGATCGGAACCTATTCCCCCTTTTTGGAACTATGAGTATATTTTCTTTAAAGTATTCTAATAAACGCAGAAAATTGGACTCCGATAATACTAATAGACTTGGACCCCCCCCCCCCCCCCCCCCCCCCCCCCCCGAATCCGCCACTGATTTTAAGCAGACTTGACGCACAATCGAAATTACCGACTAGCATCGTATGACGACATTTATGATTAACAGAAAAAATACTTACTTCGCATACTTTGACTACTTTTTAAAGTCTGCAGCGTTAGTGCGTTTAAGAAATGACCATGCCTCTTGCAAATTTTGAATTTTGGTGCATCAATTAATAGCTATACCTGTAAAAAAAAAAGTGATTGGTCGGAATGCTGAAAGACTTAATTTGAAGCTGACAATATATAAATATCACATCCCATGGAGGGTGATAGAACATATTGTCAACCCGAGATTGGTAATGTCCACCGAGGCATTATACCAAACATCAAAATTCATTTAATCAGCAATTATTTTTTATTAACAACAATAAAGAACTTGAAACAAACCACCGTTCTATTTTTAGCACTTGAGGAAACCACCGTTCTTTTTTTAGAAGCACGAGATAATGTTTCATGCCATGAAACATTACCATGAAACATTACCAATTGTTGACTGATCGGGAATGGGGAAATTACATAGAGAATTTTGAGTGAGGTATAATAATACTAAATGTTTACATTATGGTGGTAGTAACTTCCGCACGCTGGGGTTATTAAGCAATGCAGGTTTTATAGTTTATTAAAGTCTCGCCATATGTATGCTATTAATTGATGCACCAAAATTCAAAATTTGACACGAATAATAGGTTTGTTCTAGAAGGTGTAGAACATAAATACATTTTATACTGACATTACCCTAGAACCTGGTTTAAACCCGCAGCGGCATTTTTGCCACTGACCGTTCCAAGGTGGTAGCCCTATTGTCAACCCTTTCGTCTTATGTGGCCTTATTCATTTTTAAATTTGTTCTTTCTTTCTGTGTGTGTGTTTGTGGTTGACTGTCGTCCTCGAATGCTGATTTTCCTGTTTTTATATCTATATTTACATTATTAACCTATACTCACTCCTGAGTTGCCCTCTGTTTGATGTAAATTCAAAGTATACACTTTCAATGGAATAAATAAAAGAGATACACCGATATGAAATTGAAATGGCCATTTATTTAGTAAATGACATAATAGAAAAGTTATTCAAATCATATCTTAAAACTCTCATGTATAACATTCCGTGTATTATATATAATTATTTTGATATATATGTATAGAGTAACGTTTAGTGTATTTACATGCCAAATTTTATGGTTTAAAAATGCTTTATTATTTAGAAATTTCTGATTAAACCTCTCAAAGTAGCATAATGTATAAAAAGATCAGAACAGTTTCTCTGGGGCTATTTTTTTTATACTCAACTCTGACCTTTAACTTAAAACAATATACGGGTTGGAAAACTGATAATCATGTTTTGGCTTATTTTCAGTTTTACTAACGTTATCATGTTTAAAGGGAGTAAGATCAGGCTTTGTGGCTAAATTTAATAAAAAGCTATTATTTACCAATTTAAAACGTGAAATGATTCAAAGATATAGATGGAACATAAACAGTTTCTTATAATAAAAGTACAATAATTAATAATTATAAATTACAATACGTTGTGTTAATCCTACAGAAGTTCCTTAAGTTATAAATAGTCGTCGCGCGGAGCAAATAATCGATATCTACATATGACGCTCGCTTTGTAATACATGGAGATTTATTTTACCGCCAAGATTAAAATAGCTCTTCCTGGCGCGTAACTATAGTTAGAAAATACCTTATTCTGTTTTGTTTTTTATATGATCAGTGCTATTTCTTTTGGTGATTTATGGCTCATTTATTTATGTTTATCTATTAAATAAATAACATGTGTTTAAACAATTCTAAAACGAATACCAATCCTGTTGTACTTCCTTTAAAATAAATATAAACGTGCTCCTCTTCAAGATGCGTTTCATGAAAACACGTCACACACTATGGACAATACATAATCAGTTCCTATTTTAATCTATAATCTTTTGTTTAGATCACACACCATTGTTCGCGAAAAGACCGTCCCTATCACCAACTTCCCGTTGACAACCGTCGCTGCTGAGGAACCGGATAACGCATTGCCATTGTCGGAAAACAGTTCTTCTACTTCATCAACCATTTCGTTTCGAATTTTGACTTTCAATACCTTAAATTAGAGAGTGCATGACATTAATTAATGTATACACTTTGTAAACAAGAGGTCAATGACATTGAAGCTCTACTGATAGGTTTTGATAGCTATATCAGTAGTTTCAGAGTAGTCGTCACACATTTTTATTTTTATATATAACTCTATGTAAACAAAAATGTCCGCTGGCAACCATGTTTACTGTTGAATCAAAATTTTCATCAAGGACCAACATCATGTCATGTTGATCATTTTAGAAAAGTCCCATACCAATATCGCTTATAGTATTCAATAAGTTGTTTTTTAAAAATCTATTTTTAGCCATGGTGGATCAACTAGACATCAAGAGCAACATTTCAGTTAAGTTTCATGAACATATATTTCGACCAACGTCATGTCATGTTGTCATTTTAGAAAAAGTTCCATATCAATATCACTTATAGTTTTCAAGAAGTAGTCATTACTAATTTGTTTTTTAAAAATCTAACTTTAGACGTGACGGCCATCTTGAATTTCCGGCCGATCTTAACTTTTGTAAGGATCAACTAGATATCAAGAGCAACATTCCGGTGAAGTTTCATGAAAATCCGTTATGTAGTTTCAGAAGAGTAGTCGCTACACGCTTTTACTATATAACTCTATGTAAACAAAGATGTCCGCTGGCAGCCACGTTTAACCAGGGAGTAAGTATACTTACTCCCTGGTTTAACGTTGTATCAAAATGATTTTCAACGAGGACCAACATCATGTCATGCTGATCATTTTAGAACCAAGTCCCATATCTATATCAATTACGATTTTCAGGAAGTAGTCGCTACAATCGTTTTTGTTTTTAATCTGTTTTTAGCCGTAGCGGCAATCTTCAACTTCCGGTCAGAAAGTTTGCTAGGATCAACTAGACATCAAGAGCAACATTCCTGTGAAGGTTCATAACACATCCGTAATCGCTACACGTTTTTACTATATAACCCTCTGTAAACAAAGATGGCCGCTGGCAGCCATGTTTAACGTCGAATCAAAACAATTTTCTATAAAGACTAACAAAATGTCATGCTGATCATTTTAGAAAAAGTCCCATATCAATATCACTTACAATTTTTAAGAAGTAGTCGCTACAAACTTGTTTAAAAAATCTATTTTTGACCGTGGTGGCCATCTTGAATTTCTGGCCCAAGAGGAATAGTCGATAAAAGTTTTTATTATATAACGCTATGTAAACAAAGATGTTTAATGTCGAATCAAAATCATTTTCGACAACGATCAACATCATGCCGATCATTTTAGAAAAAGTCCCATATCAATATCACATAGTTTTCAAGAAGTAGTCGCTACAAGCTTGTTTTTTAAAAATCTATTTTCAGACGTGTCGGCCATCTTGAATTTCCGGCCGACCTGAACTTTTGCTAGGATCAATTAGACATCAAGAGCAACATATCTGTGAAGTTTATGAAAGTCCGTCAAGTAGTTTCAGAGGAGTAGTCGCTAGTTTTTACTATATAAATCTATGTAAAAAAAAGATAAATCTATGTAAAAAAAGATGGCCGCTGGCAGCCATGTTTAAAGTCGAATCAAAAGATTTTCGACAAGGGCCAACATCATGTCATGCTGATCATTTTAGAATAAGTCCCATATCAATATCACTAATAGTTTTCAAGAAGTAGTCGTTACAAACTCGTTTTCAGTATGTGCTGCGGGGTAAGCATTATGACGTAACCCGGCCTGTGATGGCTGATTGCATTTGTAAAATATGTTAGTGCCGATAACAAGTGGCAAAAAACGGATTTCGGAGTGATTCGTTTGATTACATCGGATATCAATATGACGAGTAGATTTAAATTGCACTTTGGTGATTTTGGACTCGGATATATCAGGGAATTGAAAAGCGATCGCAGGAAAAAATATATTGTTGGAAAGGAAATTTATTTCTGCACTCGAAAGAAGGTAATCGTCAAAAAATGCAATTTCCTGATACACATACATTAGTTCAATCACGGGAACACATACATTAGTTCAATCACGTGAACACATACATTAGTTCAATCACGGATATACATACATAACTTCATTCACGAAACATATACAGTAACAAAATAGTTACCTCGCGGAAATGCAAAAGGGAAAATAATGTTACAAATACGTCGTCGCCGCGCAGAAAAACCTAACATGAAAAGTGTACCAGCCTGAAAAACCAATGCCGGATAGTATTTATTGACGTCAATTATATACATACCTGTGAAGGGTATTTAAAATGAGGATCATGGTTATAAAAAAAATTGTAAATGATCTTCCACATTTGTGGGTGACATCCAAGCCAGAGATTTCCTGTATCTTGGTCCACCTCGATATTGTCTACACCGGTATGTAGAGACTTCTCCTGTAAGGTAAGAAATGGAGTTGTTAGTCTCCCTCAATATTGCCTACACCGGTATGTAGAGACTTCTCCTGTAAGGTAAGAAATGGAATTGTTAGTCTCTCTCAATATTGCCTACACCAGTATGTAGAGACTTCTCCTGTAAGGTAACAAATGGAGTTATTAGTCTCCCTCAATACTGCCTACACCGGCATGTAGAAGCTTCTCCTGTAAGGTAAGAAATGGAGTCGTTAGTCTCCCTCAATATTGTCTACACCGGTATGTAGATACTTCTCCTGTTATGTAAGAAATGGAGTTGTTAGTCTCCCTCAATATTGCCGACACCAGTGTGTAGAAATTTCTCCTATCATGTAAGAAATGGAGTTGTTGGTCACACAATATTGCCTACACCAGTATGTAGAAACTTCTCCTGTCATGTAAGAAATGGAGTTGTTAGTCTCCTTCAATATTGCCCACACCGGTATGTAGAGACTTCTCCTGTAAGGTAAGAAATGGAGTTGTTGGTCGCACAATATTGCCTACACCGGTATGTAGAAATGTTTTCTGTATTGTAAGAAAGGGAGTTGTTTGTATGTATACGTGGCCTCATGGCGTTTCTGTTGGAGCAAATCTCGTGGTCGTGTATATCGGAGACTATCCTATCCTCTTTCAGCACGTTAAAGAATCATAGGAATCTATTCGATAGTAAGAGTACGACACGATTACCGGATTCCGGTGTATCCTTCCCAACTCTCTTCGTTAAACAATATTCAGTTCAAATACGCTAATGGAGACGTTTTACATACCGGTGTAAACATTGTGACACCGCTAAAGACCACAACTCCGCTAAATATCACAGCTCCTCTAAAGTCCACATACATTTTCTCTAAAGTCAACAACTCCGCTATAGTCCACACACATTTCCGCTAAGTCCACAAAATAACGAACGTCAATATTCTCACAATATATTGTCGCTAAAGACCACAAACGTTTTCGCTAAGTCCACAACAATATTTTTGCGAAAAACACTATCTTGAATTAACTGTTTTCTCACTTGTGAGAGATGTTTCAGCACTTTTGCATTAATGTATGCAAAATATATTTTCGCCAGGTGTAGTTTACATGTATAAATTATCAAAAATTATCAAAACGTTTGGTAAATATGCATTGTGTTATCCTAATCTAACAGAACGAATCCCAGGAGTAAACGTGGTCACGTGATAAGAAAATATCAGAACGAGTTTTCTTGTGTTTACGAAAGTATCGGAGAATTATTTTGAGAGGATTTTTCTAAAGATTATTGGATTTTATGAAGGAAATTTAAATTGATGTCCAAAGGACATTGTACATAAACATTTATTCAAGCAAACATAGTTTCATCCAATGTTTTTAACTGTACTGGCAATTTCTGGTTCTTTTCCCGTGACTTGTCTTCAGTGTTTCCAGTTTCCGGTCTGAGGGAGCTAAGATAATATTCAATTCGTCGTCAACGCGAGCCCGTTTCGAAGCCGATGACCCATGACCTTCATCATCTGATGCGCCCGAATCTTGGCTGTACACGATCAGAGTCCAAATCGGTGTCAATTGTCGACATTTCCAGCCGTTTATCGCTCTCGTCGGGCCGTTTTTCTATTGATTTCCGCAATGAATCGACAGTGTCCGTCAAACTAGACAAGTCCTATTGTTGTTCAACGCGTATTTTTTTGCGTCTGAAGTATTTGTTGTTGAAAATACGAGAACGAGTAATTGTTCATTTTCGCGGCCATATCGGATCCACTGTGCGCGATCCCAGAATTCTAGCCATTTATCATGACGTAGCTGTAGGCTTGCCTATCAAGATGATTGACAGTCGCATTGGAACTATTAATTCCATTGTTGCTATTTGTCACGTTCGGAACTCCAGGGGTAAATCCCTGAAGATATCCACGATTCTGTTCATTTCTTGTAACAATTACATTTTGAGCAAGTCCGACATCAGATTGAGCGTCTATGACGACACAATTGTCAATTTCTGCCATGTCTGTGAGACAAAGTAAATTGTCGGCACCAAATGCCGATCACAAATCGGCAAACACCGTACCCGGACTTGCACAAAACTGTGTCAACAACCATGGTACATACCCAGACCTGCACAATTCTATGTGTTGTTACACTCCTGATACATATCCAGACTTGCACAAGGCTGCGTGTTGTTACATCCGTGATACATACCCAGACTGGCACAATGATGTGTGTTGTTACATCCCTAATACATAACCAGACTTGAGCAATACTTGTTGGAACATGCCTGATACACACCCAGACTTGCACAATGATGTGTGATATTACATATCTGATACATACCCAGATTTGCACAAGGTTGTGTGTTGTTACATCCCGTATAATACCAGACTTGCACAAGGATGTGTGTTGTTACATCCCTGATACATATCCAGACTTGCACAAGGATGTTTGTTGTTACATCCCTGATACACCCATACTTGCACAAGGCTGTGTGTTGTTACATCCCTGATACATACCCAGACTTGCACAGTACTTGTTGTAACATGCCTGATACACACCCAGACTTGCACAAGGCTGTGTGTTGTTACATCCCTGATACATACCCAGACCTGCACAGTACTTGTTGTAACATGCCTGATACACACCCAGACTTGCACAAGGCTGTGTGTTGTTACATCCCTGATACATACCCAGACTTGCACAGTACTTGTTGTAACATGCCTGATACACACCCAGACTTGCACAAGGCTGTGGGTTGTTACATCCCTGATACATACCCAGACTTGCACAGTACTTGTTGTAACATGCCTGATACACACCCAGACTTGCACAAGGCTGTGTGTTGTTACATCCCTGATACATACCCAGACGTGCACAGTACTTGTTGTAACATGCCTGATACACACCCAGACTTGCACAAGGCTGTGTGTTGTTACATCCCTGATACATACCCAGACTTGAGCAATACTTGTTGTAACATGCCTGATACACACCCAGACTGGCACAAGGCTGTGTGTTGTTACATCCTGGATAATACCAGACTTGCACTATGGTGTTTGTTGTTACATCCCTGATAAATAAACAGACTTGCACAAGGATGTGTGTTGTTACATCCCTGATACATACCCAGACTTGCACACGGCTGTGTGTTAATTGTTACATCCCTAATACATACCCAGACTTGCACAAGGATGTGTGTTGTTACATCCCTGATACATACACAGACTTGCACAAGGATGTGTGTTATTACACCCCATTACACGTGTATGGATACATACCCAGACCTGCACAAGGTCATTTGTTGTTACATCCCTCCGGAAGCCAATCAATGTTTGACTACCAAATCCAGCAACATAAACCATCCTGAATATGCAAAAATGAGAGTCGTGCTAATAATTTTCAATACGTTCTTTATAAAAACGGCACTAGGGACTGCCGCCTACATAGACGATGACGAACGAAAGTTAGTGAAAGTTTACTATTATATTTTTCGAAACACTAGTCCTTCTAATCGATAAATTTAGCAACGCATCTATATTAAAACTAAACGTAAACAAATCAACAATATTGCGTGTATGTTCATTAAAAGATGCAAAAGAAAAGTACAGTGAAGCAATTCATATTGTTACCCTCATGTATATAATGCTATATAAGTGTACATGTTTATTGATCCAGCTGTCAAGTTGTTTCTATTTATACCACATATAAAGCTGTATTGTTTCTAAGAATTTCTAATTTATTGTTTACATCATGTGATACATCATATGACTGTTACAATTTACTTAAAAATAACTTGTTAATCTTATTGGAATAGTCTAAATGTTCTATGACATGCTATGATGGTATAAATACAGCCTTTTGTTTTTTTTGTTTGGTTTCAGTATTATTATTCAAAATGGAGTATCTAGTCCATTATTTTAATTGAGAATGTACAAAATATTTATCTAGTGACATTGAATCATTGGATTATTTGGACATTTCGTCCCATCAACGCAATAACTCCGTAAGTGCACTTTGGTAAATTGTTCAGGAGAGACAAAAAACTGTTTTTTTCCTTAACAATGGTACATATAAAGACACTGCCTTAGATTTAAGTGTAATATACCTTTACTATGGTCAATCTTTTATGATATTTAAATTAAAACTATTTTTAAATGAGTTAATGATAATATTTAAATCATAGTGACTTTGTGCGCTGAAAAGTTCAACGCAACAACTCCGTAAGTGCACTTACGGAGTTGTTGCACTGAAAAAAGTCAACGCAACAACTGCATTTTGCTAAGTTTAATAGTCTTAAATGCTGTTTGTGAATAATTGTGCTGGATATTATTATTAATACCTAACCTGCATTTGTAGTTGCTTATGATTCAAGTCTATATATCTTAACATATAAATAGTTCAGCCATAAAAATAAAAAAATTGGATTCAGACCTAAAATTTATGGCCATGTCGTAAAAAATGCTAAAAAAATCAGTTTATTTCATGGCAATCTATATTGTAAGGGTAGTACATGCAAAATGATTCATGGCTTTTTCCAGGTATTTTAGGAAAAAGGACCCTTGGAATTGTTTACGTCAACATCTTGTAAGTTGCGATGAGGTAATAGCCTAATAGGTACAGTTAGGAACACTATTACATCAATAACATACTTATGTTGATTAGTATAGTAACATAAGGGATGTATCAGTACATTACATGTACAAAATACACTATTTTGCATTGGGAACGGGTCCTAGAAAAAGCCCTGTGAATCCACGTTATTGCAAGATATTTTACTACACCATGTTACTTGATAATCAGATATTGGCAATTATAACATCTAAAGGGGCTGGTCGGTAATGAATAATCATTTTAACTCCTTATTAAACATGTAATTTTTACATTCACTTGATACATTCTGAAGGGATAAAACGTCCAATTTCAAGTAAACTTCATTTTTCAAGTAGGACGAGCTACTGCACACATGGAATTTGCCATTCAGTACCAGCATTTATAACATAAAAAAGGTATAAACGCTGAGAATTTGTACGTCAGTTCTTAATTAAGCAATATTTCAGAAGGATTAGTATTGGCATTGCAATCACTTCACTCATAGAAGTATTTTCTTTTCTTCTGAAAAACGTGTTCATATTTCACTCAAGAAAGGTTTTCTATAAGGTTAATCTGACACAGTTCAGCATATTTATATGATTTTATAGCATGACATTCATTACAGCTTGTACAAACTGATAAGTAATAGATAGAGTATGGTTTCATTGAGTTGGTTCATTTAAACATTGAGATGGGTGTAGCCCATCGAGGTGTTTAAATTAACCAATGAGATGAAACCATACTCTATTTGTTTTGTAGCATGTCCATTTCAGCTCCCTGCCATACTCTAACTTCCATTAACTGGTAGTTGCGACACATTCACTTTATATATTTTTAAGTCATGATACATAATTGGAATAATTTTTTTGGTACAAAGTTTACAGAAATTGGTGGGGTATCATTCCATCACATAACTTGCGATGTGAGAGTATAATAAAACCATGACAAAAATATCATAATACAGTTGAGTGTAATAAACATGAAAAATAAATAAGGTCATATCATCACATTTTGGCCTTTTCTGTTCAGGTCAGAGTGTATAGATTTCCGAAACTGGTAATTCCGGGGTTACGGAAATCAGTGAAGCAGTTCTGACTGTTCAGAGTGTTACAGAGAAGACTAAAGCAGCTACATTTATAAATGTGTATTTCATGTGGCATTTTTGGAGTATTTGGTAAATAGAATCTCGCTTTCATACCTTTAATACTGAATTTACTAAACTTACTGGATGCAATTTTATCCATTTTGTTTAATACATTTAATATTAGAATGGCACTCTTTTATTTATAGGCTCTGGTAGCTTTGAATGTTTACTTACACATGGCATCAGACTTATACCATCATGGTCTTACTTGATGGTCATCATGTCAGTTGGATCAATTGTCCAAGTTTCTAGGGAATGTCCATTTGATGTTCATGCCATCAGTGGCGATGGCAGTGTCTACTGAAGTCAATTCATTGCCAACCGAGTAACATTATAGGTTTTATTACATGATTTGCTTGTTTGTTTTTATGGTGTTTTACATCATTTATATACACAATATATGACGGTCAGTTTTATTTTTTGGTGGTGGAAGCAGACCACACACTTTACTGGGTAGAACCAGCACTATACACCTCCCAGGATCCATAATAATTGACTTTTCCTCACTAACATACATGATTCGGGAAGCTTGTATGACCAAGTCCACGGAGCAGTTTGTATTGTTGGTTGCACATTCAATGGTGGAATGAACATATTACTCTGTTATACACGTTAATCTGAACTGAACAGTTACTTTAAACTTATTTATTTTACATTGATTGTAACAAAAGCTCTATGAACTTATTTGAATCATTCTTGATGTCTACCTGGGTAGAACCAGGTAGAACCAGTTCTAAGCAAATGCAGATAAAGTGTCTTGCTAAGGGACACAACACATATTATGGTTATGGCAGGAATCGAACCCATGACTTTTCGGTCAAGGGTTCAATGCTCTACCACTAGACCAACGTGAGCGCTCCACAAAACAGTTAAAAGAGTACAGTGTAAAGTCCTTATTTTGGTAGCAGCCATTGCTTCCAAAAGCATATAAACACCTCAGGATTCCCTTTTTGCAATTATTTCATTCCAAATATATGAAAAGCCATCACCTGACCCCATAGAGTAAATGGTTAAGTTAAAGTTGCTTAACTTGGGGGCGGAGTATAAACTTGATGCATAGCATCATGGGGTCACGTGTTGCAGGTCAAAACAAATACCGATATGACTTGTCTTAATGTCTGAGTAATTGGTTTATCAATAATAAATAATTTGACCTCAGTTCTTAAGTAGATTTTCACAATCAAGCATAGTCCTCCCCATCACCTGTACAAAGTTTGATGCCACTAAACCAATTTAAATTACAATTTGTTTGTAACAGGATTAATTATATTACACAGACACAATAAACACATGCATATTTCTTTTCTATGAGATTGGATAGCATACAGGTAGTTCATTTCTATGAAGTAGATATTAAAAAACACTGGTAATTATTTTCTGACTGTTATCATACCTACCTCAAGTAAAATTGTTAAATTCCCATAAATGGACTCTGAAACATTTCCGCCTATTACCCGCTACCCCATTATATGCACACAAATGAATCAAAAAGTCTTAAGCACAACGTTGAACATGCTGAATTTCCATAGATGGACCATGATACACTTTCAATTATTGCCTGCTAAATACACTGTTACATGCACACAAATGATGAGCGCTCGTTTAGAAAAACTCAAAGTATACATATAAAACTATAATCTTTGCTTTTACTGTTGATCAAAGTGTAAAAACAATTTTTGTAATGTTTTATTTTAAAAGAATGTTTATTTGCAGAACCAATTTTTTTTTCAAATGTATTTTTCAGTATAATAAAATAAATATTACATTCCAGTGAGATTGAGTGAATATTCTATTATTCAATAAGAATAAAACCAATATCCAGTATAGTATTCTATTACGAAAGATAAAACCCTGGCAATCATATTTATATTGATAAAAGCAAAATGTTAAATATTTTCGTCAATTTCTAATTAACAGTTCCGTTGTAAAGATGTAAATTGCTCAAATATGACTTAATCTTAATAATCACACTAAAATTTAGTATTTTTTCTTCTTAATCTATGGTTTTAGAGCTCAATATCAACCTGTGTTGATCAGTGATTTAAGTTTTATTTTGGGGGAAAATTGTAAAATGTTTCCTTTTTTGTATGAATAATATATATTTTATAAGCTAAATAATAAATTAAAAACATTATGACATAATATTAATTTAGTGACATCACTGTCTTGTCACAAGTCATGATACTCAGATTAATTGAATGCAATAACTCAGTAAGTGCATTTACAGAGTTATTGTTAGTGCACTTACAGAGTTTTTGCATTGAAACATTCAATGCAACAACTCCGTAAGTGCACTTATTGAGTTGTTGCGTTGAACTTTTTCATGACTGCAGATAGTGAGTTGTGCTTCTAATGAAATAAAATCCCGAAAAGTGCCAAATCAACTCTAATCTTTTGATAGACCATGTATCTCAATGTGAGAGACTCATTTATGCAAAAAAGTGATTTTCTGAAAATATGTCGCTTACGGAGTTATTGCGTTGATGGGACGATTTGGACTATAATGGATTAATAAGTCAGGAAGACTTGAAGAGAAATTGGATTAAAGTGACACTTTACAACTTTGATTAAAGGGACACTTGCTTGTATTATTTGAACTTTATTCGTATATCAGATTTTAAAGAAATACTGGATCCATTTTATGTATTTTCTGTAACTGAATATTTCATTGTAGTATTTAAATAAATTTGTTCATTATATTTTAAAAATAGTTGTTGCTGATTTTACTTCCTTTCTTGTTCGGCTTGATTTGAAATTGGATTAAAGGGACACTTGACAACTTTGATTAAACGGACAGTTGACACTTTATATTAAAGGGACACTTGCTTGTATTATTTGAACTTTATCGGATTTTAAAGAAATACTGGATCCATTTTATGTATTTGATGTAATTGAATATATTTCATTATAGTATTTAAATAAATTTGTTCATTATATTTTAAAAATAGGTGTTTCTGATTTTACTTCTTTTCTTGTTACATTTTACCCGTAACAATATTAAAATTATCACATTCATGTATATGTTACTAGTGTAATGTCAAAAACCATATATTGTTCTGCATATATGGATTATAAGAAATAAAACTATTTATAAATAAATAAGAGGAATGAGTTGAATGGATAAAATTGACCAATCGTTGTCAAAGTAAAATGCATGCAAGTATATATTATTTAAACGATACGTACGTTTTCTTTGGCGATATGTTAATTCCATTCGGTACAAAAAGGCCCGATGCCACTTCCTTGGCTTGTTGACCGTCGAAATATAATACTTTACCGAACCTTAGACGGCCAAGCATTTCCAAAGTATTTAAATGATGTGCTCGAAATCGAAAGATGTTTGTGGTATAGAATTGGTCTTTGCCAACCGCAATGAGGTCGTTTAAACTGGAAGAAAATAACGTCAACATAGTTGTATAATTTTATTAGGATAACGGCATATTGCGGACTGAGTAAATGTATATTGATAATAAATAAAAACCACCCTCTATCGTATATTGATAAGATAGCAGAAGTACTGATGAGATATCAAATTACTTGCTTTCGTATATTAATAAGATAGCACAATAGCCTCTATCAAATATTGATGAGATATTAAACTACACTCTATCGTATATTAATTAGCAGAGGTACTGATGAGATATCAAATTACTCGCTTTCGTATATTAATAAGATAGCACAATAGCCTCTATCAAATATTGATGAGATATCAAACTACACTCTATCGTATATTAATAAGATAGCACAAGAATTGATGACATATCAAATTACCCTCTATCGTATATTAATAAGATAGCACAAGAACCTCTATCACATATTGATGAGATATCAAATTACCCGCTATCGTATATTGATAAGATAGCACAATAACCTCTATCAAATAATGATGAGATATCAAATTACCCTCTATCGTATATTAATAAGATAGCACCAGAACCTCTATCAAATATTGATGTGATATCAAATTACCCTCTATCGTATATTGATAAGATAGAACAAGAACCTCCATCAAATATTGATGAGATATCAAACTGACCTGTATCCTATATCAATTAGATAGCACAAGAACATGTATCAAATATTAATGAGATATCAAACTACCCTATATCGTATATTGATTAGATAGCACAAGAAATTCTATTGTATATTGATATGAAATCAAACGACCCCCTTGGTTTCATTATAAGTATACTATTCTATTTTTAAGTTTGATACGTCTCTAAATATACTGTGCAAAATAAATTGAGCGCATAACATGCATGTCATTTCCATAGACGAAATAACAAGAAATATCACTGTAAGTGACAAATGCCCCCGAAGTGAAATTTGACCTCTAAGTATGACCTTGACCTTGTAGCCATGGACCTGGATTTTGTGAGCGTCACGTCGTTTAGATGTAGTGAGCACTTAATTGTGCTAAGTTATTTGAAAATCCGTCCAGGCATGCACACGTTATTGACCGGACACGATTTGACCTTTGACCTCTAAGTGGGGCCACAGACCTGTATTTTATGCGCGACACATCGTCTTGTTGTGGTGAGCACTTGTGCAAAGTTATTTGAAAATCCGTCCATGAATGCTAAAGTTATTGGCCGGACACGATTTGACTTTTGACCTCCAAGTGTGACCTTGACCTTGAAGACCTGGGTTTTGCGCACGACAACTCGTCTTGTTATGGTGATCACATGTGCAAAGTTATTTAAAAATCCCTGCAGGGGTTGTGACGTTACGGTCCGGACACGAAATTGCGTACCTGTTTTTGACTTATGAACTGCAAGTGTGACCTTGACTTTTGAGGTACGGACCTGGGTTTTGCGCGCGACACATCATCTTGTTATGGTGATCACTTGTGCCAGGTAATTAAAAAGATTCTGCAGGGGTTGTGGCGTTACGGTCCGGACACGAAAATACGTAACTGTTTTTGACCTATGAACTGCAAGTGTGACCTTGACCTTTGAGGTACGGACTTGGGTATTGCGCGCGACACATCGTCTTGTTATAGTGATTACTTCTGCCAAGTTATTTAAAAATCCCTGTATGGGTTGTGACGTTACGGTCCGGACACAAAATTGCGTACCTGTTTTGGTACATTCCGGACACGAACTGCGGAATGACGGACGGACGGACAGACAGACGGACGGTGCTATTATTATATGCCCCCGAAACCTTTTCTGGGGCATTAAAAGCCGTGTATGTTCGGGGTCAATGATAAAATGACCAATACTAATAATACAAAGTAGATATAAAAGTCGAACAGGAAATGTAACATTCAAGGACCACAGTCAACCAAAAGCACGCACAGAAACAAACAGCAATTTGAAAGATGACTAGAAGGCAAGACGCGACATCACAAACGTAAGAGTTGACAATAGGACTACCGCCTTGGAACGGTCAGTGTCAAAATGGGCCACTGTGGGGTGGGGCTAAACCAAGTTTAAGGGTGCACCAAACTTCACTCTTACCCTATTGTCATCCCAATAAAACGGGACGGCGTAAATATAGATACCCTTGACAGGTTATATTCTCTAACAATGCAGCATTAATAGGCAATAGAAGTATAACACATAAATGATCATGTGTATATGAATATAAAAACAAAAGCCTAAAAAGCTACAAAACAGGTACTCGTTGACTTGGCAGAAGCCAGAGCAACAAGAGAACAAACCGTTACTGGTAACGACAAGACTTTATTTAAGACAAGCATCAGACGCTACCGTCCATTGAGGAATTAGGTAGATGTCATCATGGGTTCCACAATCTGTCCTGTCATCGCACAATCAAAGATGAAAGCATAATGGCGAACTGTAAATGGGTCAATTACTAAACATGCAGTATGTTGCAAAATGATAGGGTCGTAACCTATTTTGATAAACGTGTTAACAAGTTTAATAAAGAGTGTATGAAAGTGATTATGACCAAGGATCTTACGAAGTTTGTAAATCACATCAACATAGAAGGCAGGTTGTGATAGTCCTTATCGCAGACGTGTTCTTAAATTACTTTTATATTTTAAAAGTAAATCAGGATTACGATAATAACATTTTGCAAAGGTATTTCGAAGTTTATGATAAAGGTAACCCTGATAGAGTAGTTCCTTAGGTTACGAATTTTAAAGTCCTCAACTCTATCATAAACCCTGAACAAACAACGAAATAAGTTCAGGAACCTCAACAACATAAGAAGTAGCTCGGGGAACATCCCCATCTTAGTGGCGATAATTTATAATATCAAAATTAAAATCATCCCTAGTTTCATAGATTTTAATTAGTATTTCTCCGTTTTCAATAGAGAGATGTAAATCAAGAAAAGAAGCGACAGTATCAGAAGAATTAGCTATGTTGAGTTGAAGTTCCTAAGGATATATATTATTAAACATAGAAGAAAAGAAATAATTGTCAATGTTCAATATGTCATCCAGATACCGAGAGATGTCATTAAAGGCTTCAATTACATCTGTCTGAGTATCTGGTGAGAGGTTCAAAATGAAATTTCTTTCATAGCAATACTAAGCAAATCTGCGACAAGAGGGTCACAGTTCGTACCCATATTGTCTATAAATGGTATTCCATACCTGACGAAAATATTATCTAATAGGAAAATGAATGCTTCACAAACTTCTTTGCAAGTCCACATGGTGTAATTGTCTAAACTGTCGTTAGTAAAAAAACGCTTTAATAGTGTTACAAGCCAAACATGTAGTTTTGAGTCTAGCGAAACTTTCTTGAACGAGAGCAATGAGTTTGTCTTTGATAAGGTGATGTGGTAAGTTTATATAAATAGTTGAAAAAGCATAAGAACTTATAGATGAAACTTGACGTGTATTGCATATTTTATCAAGAACGTCTCCTCCAGTTTTAATGGAACAACATGAATTAATCCCAGAGTTGTAATAAGCTTTTGCGCAATACTGTTTAACGTGATCCTTAACGGCAGTAGACAAGATGATAAAAGTCTAAAGATGTTTGTAGTGGTGCAGGCACTAGAATTAGAAATAAATCGGGCTTTATACGTCTGTTTATGTAATTTGGGAATCCAGTACACAGTTGGAAGTTTAGTTTGCTTTTCGTCTACCACGACCTTGAAAGTCGCGCACCGGGTGATATGCGTGGAAACAACATCTTCTTCAGTAGATTGAACTGGGATTTACGAATTAGTGCCCCCGAGTTCCAGAGATAAAACATTGGGATTTGTCGTTTATAGACATAAATCCTTTTATAGTTGTGCGGGTGTTAATTTACATGAGTTTGTGGTCACCCTGACTGCACAGATTGTGGCCCTTCTAGTTTTTTTGTTAGTAATTTGTACCGTACACCGTATTCAGCCGTTTTCAATGGCGTCGAGTAGGCAGATGGTTGTATATTAATACGGGAGATTAAAATCAAAATTATAGCATGTATCTCGGTCATTTATAAAAAATATCTATGCACATATTGAAAGTATATACCTTTGTTGCTATTTTATGTAAATTTGTAATAAGCGTATGACCGATGTTGTAGGATTAATGTAGATTTTCATTCAGTAAACATGTTCATGGATATAAATATTAAATGTAGGTCTATGACAGGTTCTATTAAAATATTTGTCGATTGTCGAATTTAAACACTCGTTTAGTTTGTTCAGTTCATATGTTGTTATTAATTATGTCAAAGGATTGCTGTTGTCGTGAATTGGAGTGGAGTTGAAGGCTGAGCTAGATCTATATCATCAAGAAAATAACTCACCATCTTTGTAGAAGGGAGTATAGCGTTTATTTATCAATAACATATTCATTAATAGATCAACCAGTGTTGACCGAAAACGTGTGTGTGTGTGTGTGTGGGTGGGTGGGTGGGTGTGTGGGTGGGTGGTGGGGGGGGGGGGGGGGGGGGAGAGAAAAGAAATCACTTCGTTGGGTGACGTTATGTTTAGTTGGAATAGCCTTTAGATGGTTAAGACAGAGTGCAGCCTGCCCAGACATCAATTGAACTTGTGGCCGTTAAACAGTCATGTACCGATTAATCGACTGTAACTGATCATCAGTTACTTAAGCATCCGATTATGATGATCGTTTATGAGTCTTAATGTTAAAATAGAAATCAAAAATGATTATCCAGGAGACAACAGTTAGGAAATACAAGAGCATATTATAAACAAGCACAAATATCGAATAGATGTGTTATATATGCTGTTGGAAATGACATAACATTGTCATAAGAAAGAATACATATTTAATCAAAAATTACTCTGAGATCAAGGTCTTAACAGGCACTTTTTATGTATGCCTCATATTGTCTAACCGATTGTAACCGATGATCGACATATTGATCATGACTAGAAGGTTGAGTCTGAAAACATGAAATTCCATATTCTTGATGTTAATTTGTGAAGCTTAGGAACTACTAACAGTTAATTTGTGTTTTTGAGACAAAATATGAAAGGTAACTCTTGAATCTTCCTCCAAATCTTATCTTTACATTCTCTATGTCTTTTAATACTTTATTTCATTTATTATGATGTCTGGTGCATCAAAACATCACTTCATAAGAGTGTGAAATCCAATCAAGACGATATAAGAACGTAGTTTCTGATATGCCTTATTAGTTACTTTTATTTACTTGATTCCATTTAGTCCAGTTACTGAGACTTGTGCCCTGTTTTACTTTCTCTGCCGGTAATATCAACTTTGGTTGGGCTGCATATTTCATGTTTCAAACCCCATTGAACGTTCTTCCAGTGGGCTATCAAGCATCCAGGTTCAGCAGAACTGATAAGGATATTTCCTTTCTAATTCGGGTTCAGTTAGTGATTGGGTACATTTGTCACACAAGCAACACTTTGTTTCTGTATAGAGTGACACAAGGATTGTTGTTTAAATAATTACAAAATCGGTTGTTCAGTCATGTTTTTGGCATATATTACCTCTATATTCGATTATCTGCTTATCCTTCCTAAAAATAAAATGCTAATCATAATCCCAGCCGGGGTTCAATGTTAAAAGCATATTTCAGTTATTGTTATTATAGCTGACCAATTTTATCCCAGCTGTGGTACTATTTGAATGATATGGCAATATTGTGTTTAACCATTTTGGGTTAAAAGCCATTTTATGTTTTTGTGTTAAAACCCGCATTTGGGTCCTGATAATGTAATAGCTGATTATATTTGGGTAATTTGATGATTTGTGTTGACCATATTTGGGTCATTTGATGATTTGTGTTGACCATATTTGGGTCATTTGTTGAATGTTTTTGTTGTTGGCGAGACAAATCTCTTCGATTGTGAAGTGCGTCAGCCATACCTCCATATGAGGATTTATATGCGGTTGTTATATTATGCTGAAGCCATGGCCAGTTTATTCCAATAAATTTAAACTATTTTATTATTGGGTTTTCTTTCACAGCACATCTGCAATAATGACGTAATGTAGGCGTCAAACAATAATTACATTATTATCTATATCAGCAGGAACTAAAACAAATGTATTATGAAATTCTTGAATTCCCCATTTTAAATTACGAAACAAAAAACTAGGTCTTGGAGGAAGTAAATAGGGGTTAGCATTATAAACGTTAATACGTCTATCTATAATTTTAAGAACTGACTTTGTCCAAGTAGAAAGGTAGTTCGGGTCCGCATGTTCGCTTCACCACCATTTTATACTAAACTCCTCAATGGATTGGGCGATCCGAGCACGGCATGTCTTAATATCAATAATGGAAGGTAATCTATACTTCGGAACTTTAGAATATAAATGCCGAATACGTTTATATTGCCGGTGATTACATGATCTGACGGAGCAAAGCAACATTGTATGTATTATAAACACAGTCCTTATGAGTGTATTTTTTATGTCAAGGTCTGAAACTATTTGTTGTAGTTGAAAATAATATTTCCAATTGTTTTCTTTTTATACTTGTAACAAATTATAGGAGTTTCTGTAATTTTGAAATATTTAGGAATAGAATCATCAACATGGTTATCTCGAAAATACTTGGGAAGTCTTTTTTGTAAGCAAAGTCGGCGATAAAAAATAAAGCAAATATGATCGGAACATACAATTATAGGTTATCGAAAATCGTTTTCATTTCAATGAAAATGCTTAAAGGCAGGTAATTTTAAAATTACAAAATTTCGAATGTTTTTGTTAGAGAATAACAATCATTTGTAAACACATTTCGACGTTTTTCAGACAATGACAATGTGCTATTCTTTTTAATGCCAAACATTACATTTGTTCAAAGCAATACGTGTGTATAATGAAATAAGTTCTTTTAAGTATGCTGGAGGTAATTCTGATACTTCGCTTCCTTGCACATCCTTACCTAGCATTTCTAGAGTCGTCAAACAATCATATTAATGTTCACATGTTTAATCTATGTCCCTAATGAGTCGTGCTAAACATTTTTTGTTCAGTATATATATTATGAGTTGATTTATATTGCAATTAAACACATCTTCAAATTTCCGAATGTACTTACGAGATGAAGCTGGGGTCTGTAATTGTCTTCACGTATTTCAGTGCAAGAGGTCTAACTACCTCAAATACTTCCACTCTTTCTTCATCCGGCCAATGGCTAATTACATACAGAAACTGCTCTCCTACAATAATAGAAAATGTTAAACGCATCGCCAACGCAGTTAGACCTGGTTCGTTATCTCCGTTTTCTAATAACGAAAATTAGACCGGAAATTAGAAAATGTCAGCAATAAATATATCATCTGTGTGTTTGTTTGTATGTATAGTGTTTTCCTTCATTGTCAGCACATGTCAGGTTATATATGACAGTTGTGTTGTGGTGGAGGCAGACCATCCACATTACCTATGTGGAACCGGTGTTGTTCCCCTCCCGCCATCCGTAAGAATTGAAAGTTCGCTTACATTGTTGAAATACATGTAAATGTTAAATATGCTTGCAAGAGTTTCAGAACAGACTTTTTTTTATATTTTTCCCCAATTGTATACCATAAAATAAACACAATTAATAACTGGTCACCTGTATTTTATAGATATATTTAAACACAAACGAGGCATGGATTTAATTAAAAAATCTATCGTATGAAGCAATTCAATTCACATATTTGCTGTAAATGTGCATAACCCTCAAAACCAAAAGTCACAATATCCAAATGGCGTTTAAAATTTGTTGTGATCTCCATAAGCAGCAATTTCAGCTCGGCACCGGGCTCTCATTGACACAGTGTTGCGCTAAAAGTATCGTTGTGGAATGGCTTTCCATGTTTGAATGACACTTTGACCAATTTCATTTCTCGGAGATTGTGTTTTCAATTAGATTTAGATCCGGACTTTTCGCTGACCATGGAAAACCTCTGGTTGGCTTCTAGCATTTGTAGGGTGACTCTAGCAACCTGTCAAGGACTGGCTGCAAAATTTCAACTTTGTACCGCCTAGCATTACGGTTAACAGCGATGTGGACACTATGCAAATATGTGAAATGAATTGTTTCATACGATAAATTATTATTCAAGGACCATAGTCAACCAAAAAATGCATTGAAACAAACAGCAACAAGAGCTGTCGGAGAACAGCGCAGCTCGACTATTCGATTTTTCAGAGAATAATCAATTATATAGCTAGTATATACCATCAGAAAACAAGGCTAAAACAGTGTGGAGTAGGGTTGGGGCGCAACATAGCTATGTGTAAGAACTGACCAAAACTACACAGAAATATGTAAAAAAATATACAAATCACGAGTTTTGAGTGGGGTGGGGGTGAGGGAGGCGGGGTGGGTGGAGGGGAGTGGGGGTGGTGAGTGCAACATATATGTGTAAGAAGCTATGTAAGAATTCACCAAAACAACACAACAAAATGTAAAAAGAAAACGAGTTTTGAGTGGGGATGGGAGAGAGGCGGGGGGTGGGGAGGGCAACATATATGTGTAAGAAGCTATGTAGGACTTGACCAAAACAACACAGAAATATGGTAAAACAAAATAAGAATAAAAATATTTCGATTGGGGTGGTGGTGGGAGAGAGTGTGTGTGTGTGTGTGTGTGGGGGGGGGGGGGGGGGGGGGGGGGGGGACAATATAGCTATGTGTAAGAGTTGACAAAAACAACAGAAATATGTAAAAATGAGAGTTTCGAGTAGTGGTGGGGGGGGGGGGGGGCTGGCGGGGGGAGCGACACGGGGTGGGGAGGGAGCAACATATATGTGTAAGAAGCTAGTAAGAATTGACCAAAACAACACAGAAATATGTAATAAAAAATAAAAAATAAATAAAAATATACTAGTTTCGAGTGAGTGTTGGGGAGTGGGGCGGGTGGCGGGGGAGGGGAGGCAGGGGGAGAGGGAAACATGTGTGAGAATTGACAAAAGCAACGCAGAAATATGTAAAAGAAAATAGTTTCAAGTGGGGGAGGGGTGTTGAGTGGGTGGGGGGAGGGGACAACATATAAGTTTAAGAATTGACTAAAACAACACAGAAATACGTAAAAAAAAAAAGGAAAAAAAAAGGTTCAAGTGAGGGAGGGGGGTGAGAGGCGGGGGTGGCTTGGGGAGGGGGTGAGTGGCGGGGGTGGATGTGGGGAGGGGGCGACATATATGTGTAAGAATTGACTAAAACAACACAGAAATATGTGGAAAAAAATAGAGTTTCAAGTGGGGGGAGAGGTTAGGGTGTGATGGTGGGGAGGGGGCAACATATATGTGTAAGAATTGACTAAAACAAGACAGAAATATGTAAAAAACAGAAAAAAGGGTGTGTGGAGAGGGGTGAGGTGGTGGCAGAGGGGGTGGAGTGGGAGGAGGGAGCCCATGCCCCAATATTGGTGAAGTATGAATAAGATGCATAATGCTATAAGAAATCCCAGACCAAATTTATAGATATATACATGCTGACATGCCATCACATTTTGGGTTCCATGGGAGCCCAGAATTTGCAGAAGACAAAATTACTTACCCTTTACAACATACTATAAGGAAACCAATTCCAAAATTGAGTTCATCTAGGACAACGAATGTAAGCTTACACGCAAAACTTGATGTGAAGCAGACACATATTGAGGGCTATCATAATTTGGGTTCCATGGGAGCCCAGGGGTTACAGGAACCAAAATTACTTAAACAGCCCTTAAGGTAATGCTATAAGGAAGATAATGGCCAAATTTGGTTATGCTAGGGTAAGAATTGTAAGGGATATATACTTGTTTGTGATGTCGTTTACTTTTATTATTACTTTTGCCTTCTTGTTTGTCTGTTTGCATGTTTGTTTCTGTGTTTTGTGGTTGACTGTCCTCCTTGAATGCTACTTTCCCTGTCCGATCTTTTTATGTTTCTTTGTAAACACAGCTTACACGCAAAATTTGATGTGAAATGGCACACAATTTAATTTGGGTTCCATGGGAGCCCATGGGTTACAGAAACCAAAATTGAACCTTATGCAGCCCTTAAGATAATGCTATAAGGAAGCCATGGCCAAATTTGGTTGTGCTAGGATAAGAAATGTAAGAGATATAGACTTGTAAACACAGCCTACACGCAAACCTTGATGTGGGACGCCGACGCCGGGGTGATTACATAAGCTCTCTTATTCTTCGAATAGTCGAGCTAATAAAAGGCAAGATATAGATATATATAACAGACATAAAAGGACTCACTATAGTGCTACTGCCTTGGAACTGTCGGAGGCAAAGAAGCCGCTGTGGGTTAAAGGCCTTGTGCCTTAGAACAGAATACCTCTACCTACAGCGGCTTCTGCCCTGGCGGTGGTATGTCTATTAGTAATCACCTCCTCTGAGGTAGCCTCCCAATATTACTTAATATGATATGTTGATCAGACGCATCCTTACCTGTTGTCGGGTCGTTCCAGACCGAAATGCCATGTGGCGATGCAAGGAAGTGTGGCGTGTTCGGTGCATCGATAATATCCAGAGTGGTCAAGTTGTCCTCTGCGTTCAAATCTAAAGCCTTAATACTTCCAGAAGGTGTTGCATATCCCTGTAACAGAAGTCTGAAGCAATGAAAAGCTAATCATTTAACATACTTTAATATATGAATATGTTAAAACATGTACATCTATGCATATAATAACAGGCAAAGAAGAGATGACATGATTTCTTAGAATATAATATCGAAACAAGTCCTAGTGTTATTATCGTATGTAACATGTGTATAGTCGTTTGTCTTTGAAATAAAACTGGTTTAAACCAAGTCAGTTCTTATATTAGTTTTAGGTTCAAATGGGCATGAAGCACTCAACCCATAGTTTTTGGTACCAGTTCAGTGATTCATAAATGACACCGTTGGTTGTTTCGGAGTACATTGGAATTTATATTTGGAGTTGTGTTAATTTATAAAAGTCGTATATGTATAGCTCAGTTTCAGTTCATCATTTAAGAAGTATTTGACTGACAAAATGCACATTTTTACGTCATTTTATATTGCGTGTTTAAACAAAATGACCATATCAGTTATATATTTAGAATAACTTGACCCAATTTTTTATATCATGAAAATATGTTTTTACTTGCAACTTGATTTTCCATGTCAGTACAATGCTTCCTGCACATATACTAGTCAAAATTCCTAGTACCCACCTAATATTATTGAAATATTCTCAACGTTTTGGCATTTCACGCTGGATTAGGAATAAAGTTGAACTGCAAAATAACGAGTTTCAATCATTTGTTAGTTTTTTCATTTTTGTAACAGAAATTTCGAGGAAACCATGTATGGCAAGGCTTGACCCTGATTCTCTTCGGTGTATTAATTCACTATATGAGTATTTATAGGTATGTTTCTCCTGTGTCAACATTCACTAAATAAGTATTTACATGTATGTTTCTCATGTTTTATAAAATCGGCTAGAAAGCGTAATCGTACATTTTAAAATAATTTGATCAATATGTTCGTGTTATGATTACACTTCTTAAAATTTAATACAGGTAACTATTGGTAAATGGTGTTTTCTTGTAGGATTTGGTTGAACTGGGACAGAACTGAGGTGTTTAAGAACTATCCCGGAACATGCAAAGTGATCTCAAAGGGTAATTGTTCTCTTTTATTTACACATGCACCCAGATACAAACGCAGAACGTTGACTCTATACGTGTATTTGCAAGCTAATATTAACTTGACAAACCGTCATTTAATATGTATTCGTGATCTGCAATTTAAAGTTAATTTTTAAAGTTAAAATGTAAGAAAACCTAGTATACATATCGTTAATTGATTTGTTTTGAGAAAAGTATTTACAATAGCCGGCTATTTCAAAGACGAGTTGAAAGATACTTCTTTATTCTATACAGTGATGTTGGTTTTAGCTTTACTAAAAACGAACTAAATAACACAAAATATGTTCGTTTGACCGTATGTGAAACTGCGACAGTGACGTGACTGGGCAAATTTAATATATATACACATGTAGCACAATATATATATACATATCGTTGCTGATTTGTTTATTTTGGGAAAAATATTTAAGCTAGCTGGCTAATTCAAATACGAGCTGAAGGATACTTCTTTATTCTATACAGTGATGTCTGTTTTAGCTTACTAAAAACGAACTTAATAAGAGCAATTACGTTCGTTTGACAGTACTAAAAACAAACTTAATAGAGCAATTACGTTCGTTTGACTGAAAGAATTATGAAAATAACATTTGCAAAAATATCAGAAGGGTTGGTGGGGTGGGGGGGGGGGGGGGGGGGGGCGGGGGGGAGCCCTTCCCCGGACAAAAAAAACCCTGCTCATTTTTGTATAGGTGGACAAAAAATACCTCATGTTTTTTACAAGGTGGACAACAACCCCATGAACTTTTTACAAGGTGGGCATACCCCCCCCCCACCCAGGTGGGGTGGGGGAGGGGGGTTGTCCTAGATTAATGTGAAGCTGCGACAGTGACGTGACTCGACAAATCAATATATATATATTTATATACCTATTTTGTTTCGTATTTCTTATTTTCGAGTTTGTGTACCCCTGACGAAGGCGTAAGCCGAAAGCGCTTGGGTTTTTATAAACTGTAGCACTGTATACATGTTTTTTCCCCATCTATTATCTATTAATTTATTCCAACATTTTCGTATCCCCTCGGGGATCCAGCGCTTTTTGAAAGGTATTTTGTAGATGTATGTATTTTCTCACCCTTATATATATATACATTTTGTTGCTGTATTATTTCTTTTGGGAAAAGTATTTAAACTAGCTGGCTAATTTAAATACAAGCTGAGCGATTATTCTTCATTCTATAAGTGACTTCTGTTTTAACTTTAATAAACGAAATAAATAATATGACTGTAACTGCGACAATGATCATGTGACTCTGCAAATTGTACTTATACATGCATAATGATACATGTAAGTACATAAGTTAGCTGGCACATTAGGTAATTCGACTTGATTTTGGCTTCAGTTGTTTAATTAAACTATGATGAATTTAGTGGTCTATTGTTCCATATTGCACGTCTGGCACCTTCTAATTAACATCGTTCGATACCGAATATACAGTGCGGTCGACGTTTCATATAATCAGTTGTGTCACCATGTGTGCCAATAAACAGGATGTACTAATCGGTGGAATGCTTTCCGTTTGTTTTTATTACACCTTCCACCCCTAAGTCAGAGGTGTCATACCGAATATACAAGGTGGTCGTGCGCGATATTTCGGCATATTGTCCCCTAATAGAAGGGCGGTAACAGATATAATCCAAAGGTTTTCAAATAACAGGATGTTGGTGATCGATATAATATTTCTGTTTTAGTGCACGCAAGTATCCAAAAGTCAAACGTGTTTTACCAAATACACAGGTATCGCATCGTATTACTATTTTTCAACCAACTTAACCAGCAACATTTGAGACGAAAACACAGGCTATACAGAAATCCAAGGCCGTTATTCAAATCTACACAATAATGGCAATACAAAGGAATAATTATTTTGTATATCGAACCATAAATAAAACAGAAGTTTCACTTAGAATGTGTATGAAAAATAAAGCCGATTTTATTTATGAATTTCAACCATTTCAACCAAATTCAACTGCGTAATTTGAGAAAAAAACAAAGGCTATACAGAAATCCAAGGCTACACAATAATGGCAAAACAAAGGAATAATTATTTTGAATATCGAACCATAAATAAAACAGGAGTTTCACTTAGAATGTGTATACATTTTTATGAAAAATAAAGGTGCTGACTTGTACCCTGTTGTTTACCGCAGAATAATCAGGGAACCAGCGTATTGGCCAGTCGGCGGATAAAAAGGGGCGTATAGGTAGTTTCAAATCCAGGGTACCTGTATATCCATGATCTTAGGGAGCTTGTGATAACTTAGTATTTACATAACAATTATAAAACAACACAAAAAAAACTACGTTGCCGTAAGAAACAACGATAATTTACCGATGATATTAGAATTATGCCATTTCCCAGATGGGTAACATCCTCTGATCCGCCCTCTGAAATATAAATGATATAACTACGTGTTAATATTTATCAAAATAATTATTCAAATCGTTGTATTCATTTCATTTATAACCAAAAATGCCAAGAAAATTAACTTTAAATTGCAGATCACGAATACATATTAAATGACGGTTTGTCAAGTTAACATTAAATGCGTAAAGTGTCAATGTTCCGCGTTTGTATCTGGTGGCATGCGTAAATAAAAGAGATCAATTACCCTTTGAGATCACTTTGCATGTCCCGGGATAGTTCTTAAACACCTCAGTTCTGTCCCAGTTCAACCAAATCCTACAAGAAAAACACCAGTTACCAATAGTTACATGTGTTAGCTTTTAAGAAGTGTAATCATAACACGAACATATTGATCAAATTATTTTGAAATGTACGATTACGCTTTCTAGCCGATGTTTATAAAACATGAGAAACATACATGTAAATACTTATTTAGTGAATGTTGACACAGGAGAAACATACCTATAAATACTCATATAGTGAATTAATACACCGAAGAGAATCAGGGTCAAGGCCTTGCCATACATGGTTTCCTCGATATTTCTGTAACAAAAATGAAAGAACTAATAAATCCTATAAATAAGCTGCTTTTTCGTGGTATTAGCGCTGCCAAGTTTTTTTTGAAGTGGGTGGGGGTGGGGTGGGGGCGGGGGGAGGGGGGGGATCTATGTGACAACACACAGCAAATCATTTAAATACAGCTGGACAAAAATGTTCCGCTTTAAATATGAATATGTGGATGATTTTTTTCATAAAGTTATTGTAACTAGCACTGTTTAGCAGTTTTTGAAACACTTTTCAGAATCTGTTGGAAAAATGTACATTTTTTAAAGAAAATAATTTGAAAAATAGAAATGTTCGCCAGTAAGTTTGATATTTTTAGGCTCGTTTTGGACAGACCTAGGAATGGTACGCATTCAGTTTAGACACTATTTGTTGTTACATTATATGTGTAAACTTGTAATTTAAACCTTTCTACGATGAGTATTTAAACAATATTGTTATGTGATTTAATAGGGATTTATGCAATCATGTACTATACAACGTTCATGGCATTGCATATATGTGTTCATTAAGCCTGGTAAGTCGACACACAAGCCGAACTGCAAGTATAAGCTCTCCTCAAAGTAACTGCAACATCAATAGTATTATTCAGCTTTTATATCTATCTATGGTTAACAGACTGTGACTCATGTAAGTGACAGTAAGCATGCTTTACAACTTGAATTCCTAGAGAACTCGTCTGAAAAACTTGAATGGTATAAACACATATTTTGTAACATTGAAAGGTTACCATTTCATTTGCTGAAATGACGTTTTCGTAAACCAGTCTAATATCATTCGCAACATCTCGTACACTGCTTTGCGGGATTCCGAAGAATGACGGGATTGACCGAACGTTCACGATTGGTAGCATGTAATCAGCTGAATTACTTTTATATGTATATTAGTGACGGAACATTCACAAGCCTCAATAGCGCAGTTGATCAAGGCACCTGTTACTGCCCACAAGCCTGCTGATTTCCCTATTTTTTCGCGAGATCCCGAAGAATGACGGAGTCGAGATCCCGAAGAATCGTGGAGCGCGGTGGTCTAGTGGTAAAGCGTTGGACCCATGATCCAAAAGTCGTGGGTTCGATTCCCGTCATTGCCATATGCGTTGTGTCCCTGTGCAAGACACATTATCTGCATTGCTTAGTACTGGTTCTACCCAGGAAGACATCGAGAGTGATTAAAATAAGTTCATAGAGCTTTCGTTACAATCGATGTAAAATAAATAAGTTTAAACTAAAAAAAACTAAGAATGACGGGATTGGCCGAGCGTTCACGATTGGTAGCATGTAATCAGCTGAATTTCTATTATATTAGCGACGGAACATTCACAAGCCTCATTAGCGCAGTTTGTCGAGGCGCCGTGTTACTGCCCAGGAAGTTAGGGTTCAAGCCTGCTGATCGCCCGATTTTCTTTTTTCTTCTTTAATTTTCACTGGTTTCATTATTGCTGATAGTAAGGTAGCAACAGTTCCTTAACTAATTACACATGGTAACAGTGAACAGTTTATATGTGTTGTAATGCACACTATTTCTGTGCTGATTTGTACTTTAGCACGTCGAGCTACAAAGGTGAATATGTAATCAATTTGTAAGGCATGTCAAGGATTTGCGTAACACAAATTGGGTAAAAAAACGGTCATGACGTGTTTACGTCTCCGTGACAACTCTTTTTTTGAATATTGTTTTAACACCCGTGACTTGGTCTGTTACTATGTTAAACTTTGTTCCCAGAAATAATGCTATTTTCTCTCGGCAGCTATTTTACGCTTGTTTAAAACCTTGCTTGTAATTGTCTGATATATATTATGTGTGTGTGTGTGTGTGTTTGTGTGTGTGTGTGTTCATAAATGAGAAATACATACATCTATAAAATACCTTTCAAAATGCACTGGACCCCCGAGGGATACGAACATGTTAGAATAAATTAATGTATGGGGGAAAAACATTTCTATAGTGCTATAGTTTGTAAAAACATAAGCGCTTTCGCCTTACGCCTTCATCAAGTGTACAGACAAGAAAAAAACAAATACGAAACAAATAAAAACTCTAAAATACAACGATGTTTAAAAACAACGTATCGTTTATTATTATTATTTTTTATTTATTTTTTATATATCAGACAATTATAATACTATTTAATATATATGTATATTGCGCAAAAGACACAAACAGTCCAAAGGATTCTAGATAAGGGAATATGATGATGTCTACTTAAATCCTCAGAGGATGATAACGTTTGATCTTTGTCTCCAATTTTGTCTTGCCGTGACCTTAATGGTGTATTCTCTTGCTCTGGCTTCTGCCAAGGTATTGAGTACTTGCTTTGTGGCTTTCTAGGCTTTTGTTTTTTATAGTCATATATGTGTTATACTTAGATTGCCATTTTTTGCTGCCTAGTATAATATGGCGGGGATTTCTTTATTTACACTGTATCATTTTATTGAGATGAAAGTGTGGTAAGAGTTGTAACAAAATCAGTGCATATTTACTTAGAGTTTTTAACTGTGTTTGTCGGGGCCTCATTTTCCCTGATTTTGAATAGGAATTTTGGTAGATTTTTACCAAGCGCATCACTTTTAATTGATGCCTATATCTAATAAATGATCTTTTATCAGATTCATTCTATGGATAAAGAATAAGTTGTTTTGGCGTTTATTTCATCAAAATCCATCAACTATTAAGAAAGTTATTATTTTACAAGCTGTGTATTGAGTAAATTTGCCAGTATTTACCAGTACGGGCCTAATAAATGTATAGAATTCTTATTACGACACTACGTGCAGTCCGAGCAGTCCGAGTAACATGACATTTGCATGGATGGCGTGTTTTACCAGGTATCCGTGTAGAGACTGTATATATGGGTGTCGAAATCGTAAGAACTTGTCACAGGATCGCAAGCCATTATCCAGAGTAGTCAGTGGCCAATATTATTACGGCAAAGGGTAAGTCGAATCTATTTTATTTGTTGTAAATTGTTGTCATTTAAATTGTTGTTCTGAAGTAAATATCTGTCAGGAAAAGCCATAGATATTTAGCAGGTTATTGTCTTTAATTCTTGTACGTTTCAAACGTCAGAATATTTTAGCAAAGTATTGTTTGATAAGATTATTGGGGCATATATTTACATTATTGAAAATGCCAGTTGTTCTGTAGAAAGTATAGAGAATACGCGATTCAGATTGTAGGTACTTTTCTACGTAGGTTTCTAACTGTCATTACGTTATTGCATAAACGGTTCTTGTTTATTGTGCAGTATAAATCTCTCTGAGGTTGGTTTTCATATTGTCTTTGTTATTCAATCACTCTGAGGTCGCTGTACCATTATAGCCTTTAATGTGTTAACGGGGTGTAAAACCAATTATTCTTTCAGTCTATGATTGAATTATTATGTTGTAAGTTTTGCGTTACATTTAGAAATGTGAGAATTCATTGTCGATAAATTACATCTGTAATTGTTTTACACGTTTTGTTAAAGTTTAGCATAATGTATATTCGAAGAAGGTTTATAATTCGGGTTTATTCATTCTGAATAAAGATTGCTTTGCAATCAGTATTAGGTATGGTGATACATTAGCGCTATTATAAAATACATGTTGTGATAACATTGCAAGACTTGGTATATATTTTGTAGCCGTATACGCTAGGAGCGTTGAGCATGTAGAGCGTATCGTCGGGAGCGTGGTCTACGGGGTAAGGTTGGGAACGCAGTCGTAGGACGCGGGAACGACATCATTCGCCATTTGGGCGACAGACCAGACGGTAGCCACGGAGACGCTAGGCAAGAGGGCCTGGTTACGCAGATAACGTCACCGGATGTGTAATACCGGGACTTGGGCCATCCCCGGAGAGGATCGTGCGAGTGGGCGTCGCGTGTGGATTACGTCACCGGAAGTATACCTGGACGAAGAGCAACCGCTAAGGACGGGATTGCAATATAGAAGATAGAAATATCGGACAGGGAACGCAGCATTCAAGGACGACAGTCAACCACAAAACACAAAAACAAACACGCAAACAGACAAACGAAAAGGCAAAATTAATAAAAAAAATGCAAACGACATCACAAACACAAAAGGGTTGACAATAGGGCTACCGCCTTGGAACAGTCAGTGGCAAAGTAGGCCAGTGGGGGTTTAAACCGGTTATAGGGTGCACCAAACCTCACATTTACCCTACTGTCATCCCATTAAAACAGGACAGTGTAAATAAAGAAATCCCCGCCATGATCTAATCTCTAACCAACAAGGCAGCATCAATAGGCAATATAAGTAAAACACAAATATGCTCGTGTAAATATAATACAAAAAACAATAGCCTAGAAAGCCACAATGAAGGTACTCAATGACTTGGCAGAAGCCAGAGCAATAAGAGAATACACCATTAAGGGCACGACAAGAAAGATCATGGACAAACATCAAACGCCACCGTCCCAATGGGCTTTAGGTAGGCGTCATCATAGGGTCCACAGCCTGTCCGGTCATCGTACAATTAAAGAGGAAAGCATAGTGGCGAACTGTAAAAGGGTCCACCACCAAGCATGCAGTACGTTGCAAAATGATAGGGTCATAACCTCTTTTGATAAACTGTTTAACAAGTTTAACAAAGATAGTATGAAAGTGATCATGACCAAGAATCTTACGAATTTTATAAATCACATCACCATAGAAGTCGGGTTGTGATAGTCCTTGTCGCAGAAGAGTCCTTAAATTACATTTATATTTGGAAAGAAGATCAGGGTTACGATAATACAATTTTGCAAAGGTTTTACGAAGTTTATGGTAACGGTAACCCTGATTGAGTAACTTTTTAGTTATACAAAGATTACGAATATTAAAATCCTCAACTCGAGTACAAGCTCTAGAAAAACGAATAAGTTGAGACAGATAAACCCCATAAGAAGTTGCTCGGGGAACATCCCCATCCAAGTGGGGATAATTAACAATGTCAAAATTAAAATCATCTCTCTTGTCATAGATTTTGCTAATTATTTTACCATTTTCAATCGAGAGATCTAAATCAAGAAAAGAAGCGTTATTATTAGATATGTTTTCTTTATTAAGCCGAAATTCTTTAGGATAAATATTATGAACCATAGTTGGAAAGAAAGGGTTGTCAATGTTCAGTATGTCATCCAGATACCGAGAGGTGTCATTAAAAGCTTCAATAACATCTGCCTGGGTATCTGGTGAAAGACTCAACATGAAATCCCTTTCATAGCAAAATAAAAACAAATCTGCGACAAGTGGTGCACAGTTCGTACCCATAGGGATACCAACAATTTGTCTATAAACGGTGGTACCATACCTGACGAAAATATTATCTAATAGGAAGATGAGTGCTTCACAAACTTCATAGCAAGTCCACATAGTATAATTGTCTAAACTGCCGTTAGTGAAAAACGCTTTAATATTGTTGTATTTTCTCTAGCGAATGTTTTTTGAATAAGAGAAATTAGCTTGTCTTTAATAAGATGATGTGGTAAGGTTGTATATAGTGTCGAGAAGTCATAAGTACTTATTGATGAAACTTGACCTTTATTGAAAATTTTATCAAGAACGTCTCCTGAATCTTTTATAGACCAAAATAAATTTAGAAAAACGAATAAGTTGAGACAGATAAACCCCAAAAGAAGTTGCTCGGGGAACATCCCCATCCGAGTGGGGATAATTAACAATGTCAAAATTCAAATCATCTCTATTGTCATAGATTTTGCTAATTATACGCGGGAGTTTTAGTGCCGGGAACTGTACCGGAAGGACTCAGCTAGATATAGCTTTGAGAGATAAGATAGCGTGTGATATAGTATACATATATCATAAATACAGATATCAGATATTCAGTCTGATTAAAACTGAACAGTTTCATCTAATGCAGTGAACATCATTTTAAACATGATTTAAAACTTGGACATTTCTACATGGTCATTTGTGTTCATTTGTATATATTCATATTGTTGCAAATCAATTTGTCTTGATTCTCCCTTGGTGAGTTGTCTCCACTTGGTCCATCTTGTTACAAGAGTAAGGTTTGGAACATCTCAAGGAACAACAATAACAATTTTCTTATATAAATTTATCTAAAGCGCCTCCTACTAAAATATGTATGCGACTGAATAGTATCACTGTATAAGACAGGTGGATAATTTATACCAGCATAGTATAGATATTAAATGGTATTGAACTGAACAAAATATAATGAAGGAATTGAAAGAAAACGTTATCTAAATAATTAAAAACATGCTACAGTTTATGTATGGTCAACTACTGATTTTTGTTAATATAAGAAAAAAGAAAAGAACAACAACACTGAAACTTCATTTTCCATAATGTCTTCAGCACAACCCATAGAAAGATAATTTGGAGATATGCATTGCTGGATCATACTATTTTTTTTTCATGAATCTCAAAACTCGTTTTGTCTGAATGTGAATATAATGATTTCAAAAAATCTTTTTTTTTTATACTAAACAGGTTATCTTTTATCGGGGGTAAATCTTGATTTTGTTTACATTTATTTGCTGCATAAACTAGCATCATAGACTTTATAGGTATAAGCTAACCTATAGTTTATAGTTTTATGTTGATTTTAAATATATAACCATTAGTTAATTCATTATGACTTGTACAGGTTTTATATCAACATGCCCACAAGTGCATGGTCAATAATGATCACATACTGTGATAATTGCCCATTAATCTGCAGCACTAGCATGCTTCTCTGCAACTAATATTTGGGGCTTTAATTGTAATTGTAACCACTATTACTACCAAACGCTAAATTCTAATCGAAAACAATCGATAACAACTTACAATTTTGGTATTTGAGTATTTTCTGCAAATTTCACTACCGTGGGAAGTTATTCGCACGCCGCAACATATACTGAAAGGAAAATGAAACGCGACACGGGAATTTACGCTATATATTGTATGTACAATATGCTGCAGTTAATCGAATGGTACATGGCATTTAAGATCTTTCATTTCGAAAAAAATACTAAAACAACATGTAACACAGCAAGTAGTATTCCTGCAAAGTTTCATTATTGACAGAGTACGCGTTTGGCTCAAGCATGTGAGCAAACTTAAGATGAAACAAAATTGCAAACGCTTTAATACGTTAAATACAGTACTCATCTGGCTCAATTTTTCAAAGAGGAATTTCAACATTTATGAATTTCTTGTTACAACGTGTACGGTGATTAAAACGTCTACAACAACACAGTTGTGTCCTTTCTCTAACTGCAACTTCTTTCTTTACAAAACATCTTAGGATTGCCTTGGAATATATATATATGGAATTAAGTGTGCAGTATGTACAATATATAGCGGAAATTCCCGTGTCGCGTTTCTTTTTCCGTTCAGTATATTATGCAATCTGTATTGACCCAAATAAGCTGTAGAGATTTTTGTTCCGACTTTTCATGAAACAGACCCAACTAAACGAGTATTTTACTTCGGCTATTGTTGGCTTTACACAACTAAATGTTAATAACGCAAAATATATCTTACTGAAATGTTGACTTTGAAAGAACATGTAGGCCTAGAGAGGTGTGTGCGCTTGTTGACTGTTGTCTAAAAACGCTCGATTCACAACATATTGTTAAAGAATGGTATTTATAAAGTGACAAATAATTCAAGAAAACAACTTACAGTTTGGTCCTCCAAAATTAGACCTATTAAAATTACGCATAAACAAGTCAATTCACTTTACACACAACATCTTTGGTCTGCATCGACGTATATATGACTATGAGTAGCGGTTCGAGTTACGCGTTATCTATTCCTTCTCTAACGCGTTAGCGATGAGATTTCCCCTATTTGTTTCAGGCATAGTATGTTATATAGAGTGGAGTCTTGGTGTGGAGTCCTGGAGTGGAGTGGAATGAATAATTGGAGTGATATTGGAGTCACATTTTGGAGTGAATATTTTGGAGTAAATTTTTGGAGTCTAACTTCAGATATTTTTATTGGCTTAGATATTTTTTATTTACTTCTGTGATATATAGAATCTTACATTCGTAACTGGAGATAAAATCAATAATACACTATAACAGTAATACACAATAATACTCATGCAAGACCATATATATTCATAATTCATTGGAAATCATCTATATACTTAATTCATTGGAAAATGAATCCTAACCTGATCTTATTAGAAAATTCAGGATAATCATATGTAAATAAGCTTTCACAAAGCCATCCCCCACCAGTAAGAGTCAGTTATTGTGCCGCTGTTTTGTGAGATAAAGTAAACATTGTCTTGGGTTCGGTCAGCGAAAATGGCCGATAACAATAAAACTTGTTTTATTTCTATTAATCTACTCTCGCTTCTGAGATATGTCTAATCATGTGCTAAACAATGAATACACAGCAAGACAATTAAGACCAGTCTCACTGATGGTTTAATTTTCGCCTTCCATGACAGATGTCAAACTGGGCAGGCCTGATCTTAAAACTGTTTGCCTTAATTGTTATTGTTCAAGGTCATGTCCTTAGTCAGGTTCTTACCAATGAGAAGGGCATTCACAAAAATGTTTGAATCAATAAAGAACTATAATGTTTTGCATGGAAGTAGAAATGATTATGGAATGTCAATGGTACTAATAATGAGAAACGTGTAGAAGGAAGAAACATAATGGTGTGCAAATGGGAATACAATGCTAGTTTGGATATATTCATAAAATAAAAGTGAATTAATGTTGAAACCGATTAAACGATAGCGTGATTGATAAATTAGTGACAGGATAAATTATTTTAAAACAATGGATTAATTTGATGATTATGATTCAAAAAATAAGTTATGGAATGATATATTGGCACAATGGTTTTGGAAGGGTGAGTTGGTTGATGGATGGTTAAATGAAATTGAATGGATAGTGGGCTGAGGGATAGGTGGATGGATGGTCGAATGGGTGATTGGGTGGTTCCATTTTGGTAGGGTGGACATGTGGGTGGGTTACTACTGGATGGTAGGGTGGGTAATATATATTAATATATCTGAATGACCCTCACAAGCTACACAGTTCATAACATACTAAGTACAGCTGCATTGTCCCATGATACATGTGCTAACCTTAATGTGAGCCATAGACCTTTTAAAAACAACATAAATGAACTTGGATACTCAAACATTAACCCCAGTATTGAAGCAATGACCCTTTCGTCTGACCTAAATTAGTCCAGAGGGACCAACTTATCTTAGGCCAGGACACTGACATCCAGTGTCAGGGATATACATAGTTCCAATGTCAGGTATACCTCACACAGAGACTGAAAACAAAAAGCACTAAAGTTTATGGGAACATAGAGCTCTCTCAGCCTAACTGTTCCACAAACATGGCTTTTTCATTTAGAACATGTAGTAACAGTGCCCAAGTTAAAAATTAGATGTGAAGTTTTGGAATTAGTTGTGGAAATTGGGTAGCTTAATAGACACATGCATTTTGAAGAAATTTTAATCAGTACATAATTGCATGTGCAAATGTAGTAACCCAAGTAAATATGTTAGTTTCTAAAAAGTTATTATTTGTAAGGAAAATTAAGACTTCAAGTTCAGACTCAAAAATTGACACCAAAATATTCACTCCATTTTCGGAGTTAAGAACAAAATTTATTAATTTCTAAAAAGATATTAATTGTAATATAGACTCCAAAAATGGACTCCAAAATATTCACTCCAAATTTGACTCCAAGGTCACAGCAAGACTCCAAGGTCACTCCAATTATTCACTCCACTCCACTCCAAGACTCCACACCAAGACTCCACTCTATGTAATATAATATGCCTTTGTTTAAAGCCCCAAATACTTCTCCCTGTAGTCTCCACTAGCTTTACGAGAGATTCCACTAAGTTTTTTAATTATTTGTCCTGTTATTGGTTGCATATTTGCTTTCCCTTTTTTATGACGTGAACATACATAATATAAAAACCTCATAAAGTTACACAATACTGATTTTAAGACCTTATACGGTTACACTTAACTAATATTTACATAAAATTCCACATATGTATACCCCTGCCAAACAAGGTTTGGTGGGGACTATATAGAAATCATGTTTGAGTTATTTAGCAGATAATGGTTGAAGTGTTGCATAGTTGCTTTGCATGTTGGTATGATGTGAAAATACTTAATGAAAACCATATACGGTTACACGCCACTAATTATAAGACCATCCGCTATTTCTTGCGAAGATACGTGGCTCTATCGTAAATAGAGTGTCTACTACATAATTTGCAGCAACTCTGCAGTTCTGCAGGTAAGAAAGTTCTAGGCACATTCTCCATATTTTATCTTGAAGTAAATGGAGGATGAGCATGGCACGTTCGTATTATTATTATTATTATTAGTAGTAGTAGTAATACCAGTAGTAGTAGTAGTAGTAGTAGCAGTATCAGTGGTAGTAGTAGAAGTAGTAGAGCGGTTTATGATATTTATTTAAATTACTAGGCTATTGATGATAATAATAGATAGAGAATATTATGTCAGTGCCTTTTACTATCAAGTTTATTAGGCGATACTTGGAATACGAAGAATGGCGAGGCTCTGACTAATACACCTGATAGTAAAAGGCACTGACATAATATTCTATTTATCATTTAGATTATCCACATTTTCTGTATGAATTACTATTATTATCTACTTCGCAGAATGTTACGATTATCGAGGACGCCGCCATGTGTTTTTGTTTGTTTGTTATATGACGTAAGATAACGTTAGATAATAAAGCAAAATGTATTAGGTCACCACTTTATTTGGCAGAAAAGTGCATATCTGCATAATAAAAATAATTAAATCGTTCCATGATAGAGTATGTTATGTCAGTGACATTTACTATGTCAAGTTTATTAGGTGATCTTTAGAAAACGAAGAAATGGCGAGGCTCTACCGAGAAGAATGCGAGGCTCTACCGAGCCATTCTTCGTTTTCGTGCCGAGCCTAATAAACTTGATAGTGAAAGGCACTGATATAATATTCTGTTTATCATGTAAATGTAACTTGATAGGGTTATACACATGTTCTGTATGAATTACTATTATTATCTATTTCGCAGAACGTTACGCTTATGGAGGACGCCGTCATGTTGTTGTTTTTGTTATGTTTGTTTTATGACATCGGATAACGTTACGTACATAACGTCAGATAACGTTACGTACAATTTCTTTTTCGTATGAAACATATAATATTATGTTATAAAGTTATGAATAACAATAATAAAGACAAACGTTTAGACGCCCCCTGCACCCACGAGAAAGGTAGTGGTTAGCTTGAGGGTAGGTAGAGGTCACTGTGTGTGTGGGAGGAGGGAGGGGGTGTGGGGGAGGCGTGTGTGTGTCAGTGTGTGTGTGTGTGTGTGTGTGTGTGTGTGTGTGGGGGGGGGTTGATAGTAACATTCTGAACAAGTTTGGTTTTGCATTTTCAATAAATCAAGTGTCGTAACTCTGTAGCTACTAATAAGATCTTCGCTGCTTTTCGAACTTTTCCGAACTTTTCCAAGCTTTTATCGATATCACCAATCTGGCCAACTTTGGTAAAATAAAGGCCCTATCGTCTTACCGAGGCAATTAAACATTGCGGCGATAGGAGATTGGTAAAGTGTTAATATTCCACAATCAACAGCCAACAGGTAAAGAAAGGTAATAAACTGTTTTTATGTTTTACTTTTATAAGTAATAATCGCATGATATGTATTATCTTTTTAAGTTTATTTTCTCGTTAAAGATTAATTTCGGTCGAGGCCATTCCCAATTAAAATGACATTGTAAGTAAAGATATATTGAGCATTATAAGCAAATAAATCTGATTTTTATTCAGTGAAATGTATTAATGAACACATGAGCATAGGCCCAAATAAGAATTTATGAATTTTATTTTTATTTCATTTATTGTTTGTAAACAACACTGGGAACGCAATATTTACATTTCTACATCTCTATCGCTCACGTGATATCCATTAGCGCATTGACGAGACACGCGATGTTGGTGCAACGTAACGTAACCATTAACAGTGTCAAAACGTTTTTGTTAAATATTGTAATTGTTTATTTTTTAAGCCAAATATGGCCCATGAACATGTTTACATAATAGATAAAAATAAATGTGGTTAGAATGGACCAAGGGTATTATAAGTCCGATATTTAAAGGAAACGAAGCAAATAACCCATTGAACTATAGGCCTATTGCGTTATTGTCTATTCCATGCAAAATTTATGCTCACTTTTTGAATAAACGCTTAACCCACTGGCTTGAGACAAATAATTTGTTAGATGATGGACAAAACGGTTTTAGAAAGAACAGAAGTTGTCTGGATCATATATACACATTGTACACTATTGTTAACAATAGAAAGATAGTCAACAAAGAGACGTTTGTCTGTTTTGTAGATTATAAAAGGGCATTCGATACTATTCAAAGAGATTGCCTCTGGTTCAAACTCATGACTTTGGGTATTCATGGTAAAATATTGAATGCCATACACTCGCTATATGTTGATGTGTCATGCTCTGTCAGAATAAATGAATATGAAACAGATTGGTTTGATGTAAAACAAGGAGTAAAACAAGGGTGTGTTCTCTCGCCAACTTTATTTTCTATTTATGTGAATGATTTAGCCAAAGACATAAATTATTTAAAGTGTGGGGTAACACTGTCTGATGAACTATGTTTAGCTATTCTATTGTATGCTGATGATATTATAATTTTAGCTGAGAACGAAATTGATATGCAAAGAATGTTAGATAAAGTTAGTGAATGGTGTAATAAATGGCGCATGTGCATCAACGAGACAAAAACCAAGGTGTTGCATTTTAGATCCAAACATGTAAATAAATCGGATTTTAAATTCAAATGTGGAACTAAAGACATTGATTTCGACTGTAATTATAAATACCTTGGATTTTGGTTCAATGATCATCTTGATATGAAACTGTCCATTAAAGAGGTAGCAAAGTCAGCCAGTAGAGCTCTTGGTGCAATATATACTAAATTTATATGTGCTGGTGGAATGACTTTCAGTGTTTATACAAAAATGATTGAATCCATTATTGAGCCCGTATTATTCTATTGTTCTGGTATATGGGGTCAAAATAAATTCAGTGAAATAGAAACTGTTCTAAATAAAGCAGGACGATATTTTCTGGGAGTTACACAATACTGCTCAAATATCTCCGCCAGGGGAGATCTAGGGTGGGAGTCTTGCGGCACTAAACAGAAAATTGAAACGGTTCGATTATGGTGCAGAATAAAAAATATGTCAGAACATAGAATAATACGTAGAGTGCATGAATGGTCTTTGAATAAATCAAGGTCATGGGAAAGTAAAATGCTAAAGTTTATTCAAAGCACATATTCTGCAGAATATATGATATGTATAAATCCAAATGCAAGTGACTGTGTACGTAAGATACGTGAATACCTGAACCAAGAAGATAAAAATGTATGGTTTGGAAAACTAATGAGTGATGGAAAAAACTGTCAAAATGGTAATAAATTAAGAACGTATAGAAAGTATAAGACAGAACTTAAAACTGATTATTATGTAAAGTGTTATCTAAGTAGGGGCCATTGACGCATTCTTGCTAAATTTAGAAGTTGCAATCTGCCCTTAGCAATAGAAACAGGGAGATATGCTCGACCGAAAACACCTGTTAGTGAACGACTTTGTAAATTGTGTACCAAGTCAACTACAGAGGATGAAACTCATTTTTTAGTCGACTGTGATTTTTACTCAGATCTGAGATATGATCTTTTCATAGAGCGTTATTATTCATGAATATAGAAATTCAGATAACTATTACTGTGTATGGAAACCATTAGAACGCTCTATTACTGTGATGGAGTTTGACCTATTTCGAGATTCCATATACTGCATATAGTGCACAGTGAAGCGTGAATTTGCTGTACCCCTCGTGTATGGAGATGGTTAATTGCGAATTCCATTTTCTGTATATGTTTTTGAATCGATGTGAAATACATTTTGTTCTAATAAAATTCCAAGGAAGATGTATATAGATGTATATGGTTTTCATAGTGAGTATAAAGTTGATTAAGACCTCACTGTCCAGATCGCCAATACTCGGGAGGCGTTTCATGAAAGTAATGTGTTACTGGAACAGCCTGACGTCATAGCAATCCATTTCCGTTTTGATCCGGCCATTCCTCCATTTTGTTTTCTTTTGTGCCGCAAGAGTGCTCCAGTTAGGACGAAACAATTTATCGTAAGTAGAATATGTGCAAGTTTACACTCTCCACTGTCATACGTGTCAATAAAGTTAGCACACATTTTCAGTTTATGAATGTTTTGTGTTGTCACGGATTGATCTACATGAAATTAGTCTTGATCATGTTTGACGCCTGATAATTGTGTAAACAAGCAAGCGTCGCAGATGATCTAGACTACGTATTTGTTATTCATTCTGCATGTTTAAAAAATCGAGTGAACAATTGCAAGGTTGTGTGAGCATAAACATCCCCTGACGATTCTAGTCGTCGTTTGCATATTTGGTAATCTGTAGTATCTAAACTAAAAGAAGAATACCTAGACGGAGACGTGAGAACCATGGCTGTTGTGGTAGTCAGTGTCATTCAGACCCTGTGTATACCGAATGTGTCTAGGATATTTGTGTATGACTCATGTTTCAGGAGACTTCCAGACATATTTATCTTGTGTTCTTTTGTTGCCATATAATTTTGGAAACTTAACCCTGCGGTCGCCAAGTGTTAAACATACTTGACTCGAGTCCCAGAAATCACGTGTATGATTTCCAGTGGGGTCACATCCCAGATTTTTCAAACAAACTCCCGCAGTATCTTACTTGGGCATGGCACTGTGAATATAGGTCATCCTTCGGAGGGATGTAAAGTAGTCTGTCCAGTGTACAGGGAGAACTATACCCTGTGCAATATCTCTCTGAACTTCTGTGTTAAGCAGTGATAAAAAACCAGGGCCCTATATGAATTATATAGAGATTATTTAACTGCTGGGATCGATTATAGGGAAATCCTTCACAAGAGATAGGCGTGTAGTTTTTTTCACGAACGAGCGCATGCGAGTAAGTAAAAAAAACAAAGCACCCTTCTACCATCAAGTAAAGGATTACCCATAGTCGATCTCAGCAGTTAAATAATCTATTTATTACATTTTAAATTACGTTTTTGCAAACAAATATTCGCTTTATTGAACGTTGTCGGCGGATGATGTTGACGTCAGCAATACTTTATTGACGTCACGACTCATCGTCGCAACGTTAGTTATTATTGTGTTCTGAGTTAGTTATTAATATTTAGCGATAATGAATATTCTTGCACTGAGTTCAAACACCTGCGCCTCTTTTAGCCATGTTGACGTACAGATAAAGTTGAGTGCTTCGGTGATGCCGAATAATTAAAAATAGTCTGAATACAACATTTTTGTTCCTGAAGGATTTACTTTCGAGTGAAAAAAATAAACTTGATAACCAGTCACATTTAGCCAATCTCAATGGCTCGCTTATTTGAGAATTGACTGGAAACGGCGATGCATTCCGTTTGATATTGGCCATCTTCACGGTAATGGATAAAATATGATGCTGACAAAAACGGTTATTTTGCGTAATTAATTTGTTAAACATAATTGGTACGCACCAATAAAGAAATTTAATTGTGTATTTAGCCTAATTTAGCGAGTTTTAACTGGGAATTTACGCAAATACCTTGCTTATCTGTAGCTCTGTTCTGTGACGTTTTATGTCATAGAACTATACCAAGCCTAGTTGCACTGCCATTGTTGTGTACTGGTTAATGAAATTGAGTTCTTTAAAGTTTTAATACACAAACTTTGTCACATTTCTGTGTCTTGATACAATGGCAGGGATGATTAGTGCCATGTGTAGTTGTGCATGTCATTGATGTGTTCCAGTTCAATGACTTTTGGCGGTGTTAAGCCCCATTAAAGGACATAATATCATGCTTCCCATACCAGGAAAAGGTTCAGAACTTTTTTAAAAATTGTATTTAATTTATTGTAATTTTAATTTTTAAAAATTGTAAAGACTGAAATTTAAAAAAGGACAGAATGAATGCATGCATATATCATAAGAAAATACAAAAATGCAGACTCGTGTCACCATTTAGTATTTTCATTAAATGCATTTCAGTATGCTAACATGCAGAGAAATAAAATAAATAGCAATATATTTAAAAAATGTAAGGCTAAACTGAGGCATATACAAGTTCAACTAACACGAGTTCCAAAGAATCTAGAAAGATCGCGCTGCAAATTCAGAAATGCTAAATACACCAATATTTTGAGTAATCGCACCTTTTGTATTGTTTCATGTTGATTGAACAATCAACCATAAAATGAACCCAATTCAGAAACAGCCGATTAAACACCGGTTCACACTTGCCATTGTTCCAGTTTACGCTACCGTGTGTACAACTAATTAGTAGGCACTTAAAGGGACACATGGCAATCTTGCAGTATTTGAAATGGGTGTCACAATTTATATATCCAGTATCATTTTTACTTTTACCCTGGTTACATTTAAATAAATAAAATTTTAAGTATTCCTATTTCGTCTTATTATACTATAAGTTTTAATATATTACTGGTGCAATAATATAAAAAAAAAAAAATAATAGAAAAAAACAAATGGCTTAATACAATTCTTATAATTAACATTAATGATTGAACAAATGTAATTTATGTAGAAAAACTAACGGGATGCTGCTAGTTTTTGAAAACTCAAGATTGCCATGTGTTCCTTTAACACTTATCAGTGATCGTAAAGTTCAAAAACACAGAGGCTGAGTATCTCTGGCTAATTCGTAAGCAAACATTTTCAAATTTTCTGTTTTGATCAGCCGTTTTGGCCGCTAGAGTGCGCCACATTATTTGATGTTTTACCTGGCTCGATCACGCAGTTAAATCTGTGAATAATGTCACAACTTTATATGACAGATAATGTTGAGCGCGGGGACACAAACCAGTTGATTGACAGCAAGAGGCGTAACAGTGGGCGGAGTCTTATCGCACCGACAATTTGACAGTGGTTTTCAATAAACGCTGACATAATTAGTTTATCGATCTAAATTGAATGTCACTAATTAGCTAAAACACTCAGCGGGATAGTGGCCTATAAACAGTGAAAGACTTTGTAAATTAGAATTCGGGATTTTCCGAGATCTTTTAGACAAAATCGGTCGGAAATTTGGATTCGCCAGACCGCCGATGTCTGGCGAATTTGGTGTGTATTTCTTACGGTTTTCATTCGCCAGTTCAGGTTACTTTTCGCCTATGGCGATTTGGCGAATGGCCTAGTAAGCCCATAAAAATTAACCATTGGTATTCGTGAACAATCGTAAAGATGTGTTAATGCTCTGATCAATGAAATGTGAACCCCAAATTGTACTTTTGTTTTCGATCGCTGTCGTACAAATTCGTTACCTCACCGGTTGTCTCATAAAATATGTTACAATTTTAGCCGAGTATTTTCAAATAAAACTCAAAATGCTCCGTCGTATATGCAAGCGTCTAATAATTTGAATCGATAAAGCATGTCGTCTGAGAACAAGTTAAATGTCAACACTAAATTTCCTTCATAGGAGGGAGAACAGCCTAAACAACAGCGGGTTAAAGTCAATACTTGTCAAAAAAAATAAACTAACATCTTGTGTGGTGTCACATATTAGTACTGTGAACAATTTAACGTTTTTGCAACAACGGTGTCGGACAAACACTGGTATAAATTGTCCTTGAAAGCAGTGGGAAAACCTGAAAAAAACTCTCTTGGGATAGTTTTGTTCTCAAAAAACTGTGGGAACCCTGTAATACACTAACTTTGTACAGACTAGTTCTCCTGCTACTGTGGCTGGCATTCAACAAATAGTGACCTATATCATTGCCATGTGCCGGTTGAATGAATGTTGAAAATGTGTTACGGTCCCCTGCACATTTAGCCAGTAGAGCATCCACAGACTCTTTCACCTCTTGTCTGCACCGTATTTTCAATACTATAACACTTAGAGATACCAAACTTGGTATGTGGATACATCTTGGGATAGCTGTGTGTCGCATACCAAAATAAGGCCACTGTGACCTTGACCTGTGACCTTTGTCATAGAAAATGCTTGTCCAGAACATATTTTCAATACTATAACACTAAGTCTTAGAGATAGCAAACTTGGTATTTAGATACATCTTGGGATAGCGCTGTGTCGCGTACCAGAATAAGGTAATTGTGACCTTGACCTGTTACCTCTGTCATAGAAAATGCTTGTCCGGACCATATTTTCAATACAATAACACTTAGAAATACCAAACTTGGTATGTTGATACATCTTGGGATAGCGGTGTGTCGCATACCACAATAAGGTCACTGTGACCTCTGTCATACCCCAAACATTGTGAGAAGCATCAGTATGAAGTGGAACTGCGCATATACATGAAGTCATGGGGTATGCGTTTGCAAGGGTATTAATAACCTGTGATACTTATGGCTCCCCCACACAAAGTGTGGAGGGGAGCCATATTGATTTTGTGCTGACTGTGTCACAAACGATGTCCGATCAATAACTAGAGAATGGTTGCACCTAGGGTCCTCAAACTTAGACGGATGGTTGATCATGACCATTAGATGACCCCTATTGATTTTGGGGTCACTAGGTCAAAGGTCAAGGTCGCGGTGACATTGACTATCAAAACAATTCCGATCAATTACTAGAGAATGGTTGGACCTAGGGTCTTCAAACTTGGAAGGATGGTTGGTCATGACCAGTAGATAACCCCTATTGATTTTGGGGTCACTAGGTCAAAGGTCAAGGTCGCGATGACATTGGCTATCTTAATAATATCCGATCAATAACTACACAATAGTTGGACCTAGGGTCCTCAAACTTGGAGGGATGGTTGGTCATGACCAGTAGATCCGTATAAGGCCCGCTTTATTTCGAATTCTAGTGCCTGCACCACCACAAACGTCTCAAACTTTAACTTCTTGTCTTACTGCCGCTAAAGATCACGTAAAACAATATTGTGATAAAACTTATGAAAACTCTGGGATTAATTTGTTTTGGTCTATCAAAAATTCAGGAGACGTTCTTGATACAATTTGCAATAAACGTCAAGTTTCACCTATAAGCACTTATGACTTCTCTTACTGCTCTGGCTTCTGCCAAGTCATTGATTACCTTCATTGTGGCTTTTTAGGCTATTGTTTTTTTGTATTATATTTACACGAGCATCCTTGTGTTTTACTTATATTGCCTATTGATGCTGCCTTGTTGGTTAGAGATTAGATCATGACGGGGATTTCTTAATTTACACTGTCATGTTTTAATGGGATGACAGTAGGGTAAGTGTGAGCTTTGGTGCACCCTAGAACCGGTTTAAACCCCCAGTGGCCTACTTTGCCACTGACCGTTCCAAGGCGGTAGCCATATTGCCAACCCTTTTGTGTTTGTGATGTCGTTTGCATTTATTATTGCTTTTGCCTTCTTGTTTGTCTGTTTGCGTGTTTGTTTCCGTGTTTTGTGGTTGACTGTCCTCTTTGAGTGCTACTTTCCCAGTCCGATCTTTTTATATTCTTTTTCTCTACACTATATACAACTTTACCACATCACCTTATCAAAGACAAGCTTATTGCTCTTATTAAAAAAACATTCGCTAGGGAAAACACTACATTTTTGGCCTGTAATAATATTAAAGCGTTTTTTACTTATGGCAGTTTAGACAATTACACTAGGTATGGAACGACCGTTTATAGACAACTTGTTGGTATCCCTATGGGTACGAACTATGCACCCCTTGTCGCAGATTTGTTTTTATATTGCTATGAAAGAGATTTCTTGTTGAGTCTTTCAACAGATACCCAGGAAGATGTTATTGAGGCCTTTAAAAGACACCTTTCGGTATCTGGATGACATATTAAACATATTAAACATTGACAACCCTTTCTTTTCTACTATGGTTAATAATATATACCCTAAAGAACTTCAACGTAACAAAGCTAATATTTCTGATACTAACGCTTCTTTTCTTGATTTACAACTCTCCATTGAAAATGGTGAAATAAATATCAAAATATATGACAAGGAGATGGTTTTAATTTTGATATTGTTAATTATCCCCATTTAGATGGTTATCCCCATTTAGATGGGGATGTTCCCCGAGCAACTTCTTATGGGGTCTAAGTGTCTCAACTTATTCGTTTTTCTAGAGCTTGTACTCGAGTGGAGGACTTTAATGTTTGTAACCTTTGTATAACTAAAAAGCTACTACATCAGGGTTACCGTTACCATAAACTTCGTAAAACCTTTGCAACATTTTATTATCGTGGCCCTGATCTTCTTTCCAAATATAAAAGTAATTTAAGAACTATCACAAGAATTATCACAACCTGACTTCTATGGTGACGTGATTTACAAACTTCGTAAGATCCTTGGTCATGATCACTTTCATACTATTTTTGTTAAACTTGTTAAAAGGTTTACCAAAAGAGATTATGACCCTATCATTTTGCAACGCACTGCATGCTTGGTGGTGGACCCATTTACAGTTCGTCACTATGCTTTCCTCTTTAATTGTGCGATGACCGGACAGGCTGTGGACCCTATGATGACGTCTACCTAAAGCCCAAAAGGACGGTGACGTTTGATGTTTGTCTGCAGTCTTGTCTTGTCGTGCCCTCAATGGTTTATTCTCGCTCTGGCTTCTGCCAAGTCATTGAGTACCTTCTTTGTGGCTTTCTAGGCTATTGTTTTTTTGTATTTATATATACACGAGCATCTTTGTGTTTTACTTATATTGCTGCCTTGTTGGTTAGAGAATAGTTCATGGCGGGGATTTCTTTATTTACACTGTCCCGTTTTATTGAGTTGACAGTAGGGTAAGTGTGAGGTTTTGGTGTACCATAGAAACTCACATCATTCCCTAACATTTATAAACGCTTTAAACAATTATATCAATGCTGAGAATGATGTTGTTGTCACACATATCACTCGGTGCAATACTTTCAAAGCTGGGGTAGACGAAAAGCAGAACAAACTGCCAACTATGTTCTGGATTCCTAAATTACATAATAATCCGTATTAACTTTTAAGGCCCGCTTTATTTCGAATTCTAGTGCCTGCACCACCACAAACGTCTCCAAACTTGTAACTTCTTGTCTTACTGCCGTTAAAGATCACGTAAAACAATATTGTGATAAAACTTATGAAAACTCTGGGATTAATTTGTTTTGGTCTATCAAAAATTCAGGAGACATTCTTGATACAATTTGCAATAAACGTCAAGTTTCACCTATAAGCACTTATGACTTCTCTTACTGCTCCAATGATGACGTCTACAGTAAGGTCAAAAGGGCGGTGACGTATGATGTTTGTCTGCAGTCTTGTCTTGTCGTGCCCTCAATGGTTTCTCTTGTTGCTCTGGCTTCTGCCAAGTCACTGAGTACCTTCTTTGTGGCTTTCTAGGCTATTGTTTTTTTGTATTTATGTATACACGAACATCTTTGTATTTTACTTATATTGCTGCCTTGTTGGTTAGAGAATAGTTCATGACGGGGATTTCTTTATTTACACTGTACCGTTTTATTGAGTTGACAGTAGGGTAAGTGTGAGGTTTTGGTGCACCCTAGAGAACTGGTTTAAACCCCCAGCGGCCTTTTTTGCCACTCAGTAGCCCTATTGTCAACCCTTTTGTGTTTGTGATGTCTTAGTTGGCCTTTTATTCATCTTTAAATTTGTTCTTTGTTTCTGTTTGTGTTTGTGGTTGACTGTCGTCCTTGAATGCTGCTTTTCCTGTTCGATTTATATATGTATATTCATATGTTTAATCCATGTCCTTAAAATATCGTGTTAAACTGATCTTGTTCAGTATATATTGGTAAATAAGTAATAGCTAGGGACCAAAACACAGGTTTGTGTATTTTATATTTCTCCATATTTTTAAAAGGCTCGTGAATCCCTAAATGTATTTTTTGGGGGTCAAAATGTTGGAAAAATAACAAAAACTGCTGATTTCTGGAATAATTCAATAAAAATATATTTAAAATGTTTATTCATTACTTTATTTACCCATTTAAGTGTAATGATATATTCCTATGAAATAATATATACATAAAGGGATAAATATGGGTCTTTTGGCAAAAAATATGGAAAAAAAAAAAAGAGTACAAAAGCACTAAAACTGTTAATTTCTGAAATAGTTCAATAAAAAAATATTACTTTAGCATATCTCTTATCTTCTTTTACCATATTAAGTATAATTATATTTTATACATGTCATTTTTTAAAAGGGTCCCCAAAGGTTCGTGAATCCCTAAATGTATTGTTTTTTGGGTCAAAAATAGCTGATTTCTGGAATAATTCAATAAACATATATTTTAAATGCTATTCTTTATTTTATTTACCCATTTAAGTGTAATGATATCTTTGTATGAAATAATAAATAAAGGGATTTATCTATGGGTATTTTGGCAAGAAATATGAAAAATGTGGTGGACATTTAATATATTATAGAGGAGCTTACATCTAAGCCAAAAACAAAATAAATCATTTCTGTGTAAAGCTTCTTTGGGTTAAGCCATAATTAAGAATATGGGTTAATATGTGCTAAAAATTGGGGACCCTTTTCGATTTTCAAGTTAAACTACCAACTACTATCTCAGAAAGTTTGGTGCTTTTGTCCACTCTGTCTACATCCGACCATTTTGGTCCCTAGCTATACATAGAGTATGGTCTCGTCGGGTTGGTTGATTTAAACCCATCGAGATGTTGAAATTAACCAACGAGATGAGACCATACTCTATTTGTTTTGTAGCATGTCCTTTTCATGTCCATTTCATGTACTTGCCATACTCTAACTTCCAATAACTGGTAGTTAGAGTACACCATTTATTCCGACAGGTGTTATTTTCAAATAGTTTAACGATTTACACCTTTGAAAATACAAAGGGAATTTCAGTGACCATGCTACGAATCACATATACTGAATATCTAACACGTATAAAGTAAAATGTACATCATGTATAAGTAAAGATCACTAAAGTTAACAACATAAGACAGCCTTGACGTTCCAAACAGTATGCTTGCAGCTGTTTTGCCTAGGTCAAATAATATAGGGCTACGATCTCTCTAGCTCTGGTTTCAATCTTTCAACATATCAGGTTTGTTGATCTCATTGCTGCGTTATTTATCTAGGAATATTTTTTGGAACCTTGTGCTCATTTCAAAAAACAGTTAGTAGTATATTTGATAACCAATGTTAAAAGTGTAACGCGTTTTATTAAAATACCGGTGCCATATTCGTTTTGTCATTTTTTGTAGTATAGTAACTTGAGTGATATATGCTTCCAGATGAAACAATAATTGTAGCAGCGTTAGGACAAGCATTATTCTTCTAAATGCCATTTTTAAAGTCACTCTGCCTGATGTCTTGAATACACGAAACAACTTATATTAAATCGAGAAACATGTGTATAGTTAATATATCTAATAACCTATAAAAGCGCGTAAGCTGTATCATTTAGCTGATGTTCCCCCAGTATACATATCATACATATTGGACATCAGTCACAAGCTCCGCAAAATTCGTTCACTTAAATACACTGTATTTATGTGAATCACACCCATTTGGGTCTCAAACTGTCCTATATCTAGAGAAAACAAGAGGTCAATGACCTGAAGCTCCACTGACATATTTTGATAGCTAGATCAGCCATGGTAACTTGTAAAGTTTTATGGAAATAGGACCAGCACTTTATGTAAACAAAGATGGCCACTGGCAGCCATGTTTGACATCAAATCAAAAGAATTTTGTTTAGGACAAACTACTGGCATGCATTTTAATAAAGGTTCAGCATCAATACCACTTATGGTTTTTGAGAAGTAGTTGCCACATAGTTGTATTTTTAAAATCTATTTTTAGCTGTGGCAGCCACCTTGAATTTCCGGCCAACCTGAATTTTTACTTAGGACCAACTATACATCAAGAGCAACATTCCTCTTAAGTTTCATGAACAAGAGGCCCAAGAGGGCCTGTGGACGCTCTACTGTCTCTAAAGTTTATGTATAAGGGGCCACAACTCATTCAAATATCGTTCAACCAGAACATGGTGAAGATATACGCAACTAGGCTTGGTACTGATTGTCCCTGACAAGTTTCGCTGAAATCCAGCCAGAGGTTCAGGAGAACTAATCTGTACAAAGTTAGTGTATTAAAACCTTTAAGGGGTCATAACTCTGCCAAAATTCATTCAACCAAAACACGGCAATGACAGGTGCAACTAGGCTTGGTACTGATCATCCCCATCAAGATTCGTTGAAATGCAGCAAGGAGTTCAGAAGAGACTAATCTGGACAACGTTTGGCTATTAAAACCTTTAAAGGGCCATAACTCTGCCAAAAATCATTCAACCCGAATATGGCGATGATATGTACAACTAGGCTTGATACTGATCATCCTTTTCAAGTTTCGTTAAAATCCAGACAGGGGTTCAGGAGAACTAGCCCGGAAAATGTTTGTGTATCAGAAACCTTCAAAGGGCCATAACTCCACTAAAAATCTGTTAACTGGAACGTGACGATGATATGCACAACTATGCTTGGTGCTGATCATCCCTGTAAAGTTTGGTGTAAATGTGAGGAGACGTTCAGGAGAACTAGTCCAGACAAAGTTTGTGTATTAAAACCTTTAAAGGGACATAACTCCGCCAAAATCATTCAACCAGAACACGGTGACGACATGTACAACTAGGCTTGGTACTGATCATTCTTGATAAGTTTCACTGAAATCTGGCCAAATGAAGGCCCTTTCTTCTTAATGAGGCCAAAATATAGCATATTTCAGAAAATTAAGGGCAATAACTCCGGTGTAAATGGTCCAATCTGGCTGGTATTGAAATTTGTTGGAGCTTTCATTGATAGTAACAATCTGGTAAAGTTTGGTAAAGATCGGATGAAAAATGAAAGCCCTATCGTATTAACGAGGCAAAATATTGCATATTTAACTAAATCAAGGGCCATTACTCCGCTGTTCTGGTCCGATCTGGTTGGTTTTCGAATTTGTCCGAGCTTTCATTTATATTAGCAATCTGGTAAAGTTTGGTAAAGATCGGACGAAAAACGAAGGCCCTATTGTAATATAGCATTTTTAACTAAATCAAGGGCCATAACTCCGCTGTTGCTGGTCCGATCTGGCTGGTTTTCGAACTTGTCCAAGCTTTCATTGATATTAACAATCTGGTAACGTTTGGTAAAGATCTGATGAAAAATGAAGACCCTATCGTCTTAACGAGGCAAAATATAGCATTTTTAACTAAATCAAGGGCCATAACTCCGCTGTTACTGGTCCGATCTGGCTGGTTTTTGAACTTGACTGAGTTTTTATCGCCATTAACAATCTGATTAAGTTTGATAAAGATCGGATGAAAAATGAAGGCCCTATCGTCTTAACGAGGCAAAATATAGCATTTTGAACTAAATCAAGGGCCGTAACTTCGCTGTTACTGGTCCGCTATGGCTGGTTTTCGAACTTGTACGAGCTTTCAACGACATTAACAATTTGATAAAGTTTGGTAAAGATCAGATGAACAATGAAGCCCCCATCATCTTGAGGCAAAATACAGCATTTTTAACTAAATCAAGGGCCATAACTCCGCTTTTACTAGTCCGATATGGCTGGTTTTCGAACTTGTCCGAGCTATCATTGATATTAACAATCTGATAAAGTTTGGTAAAGATTGGATGAAAAATGAAGGCCCTATCGTCTTAACGAGGCAAGATATAGCATTTTTAACTAAATCAAGGGCCATAACTCTGCTGTTACTGGTCCGATCTGGCTTGTTTTCGAACTTGTCCGAGCTTTCATTGATATTAACAATCTTTTTAAGTTTGGTAAAGATCAGATGAAAAATGAAGGCCCTATTGTCTTAACGAGACAAAAGTTAACAGACGACGGACGACGGACGACGGATGACGGACGACGGACAACACACCATCCCATAAGCTCTGCTGGCCAGTGGCAGCCATAATTGACATCGAATTGAAATGTTTTGGTTAGGATCAACTACATGTCATGCCAGTCATGTTTAAAATGTTCCAAATCAATACACTGTTTTTTGAAAAGTATACGTCACAAACTTGAATTTTTTAAAATATGTTTTAGCCGTGGAGGCCTTCTTGTATTTTCGGCCGACCTGAATTTATGCTAGGATCCCCTTGACTTCAAGACCATCATTTCTGTGAAGTTTCTTGGAAATCCATCAAGTAGTTTCAGAGGAGTATTCGCTATAAGTTTTTACTATATAACTCTATGTAAACAAAGATGGCCACTGGCAGCCATGTTTAACGTTGAATCAAAATAATGTTCGACTAGGATCAACATCATGTCATGCTGATCATTTTAGAAAAGGTCCTATATCAATATCACTTAAAGTTTTCAAGAAGTAGTCGCTACAAAACTTGTTTTTTTAAAAATCTATTTTCAGCTTTGGCGGCCATCTTGAATTTCCGACCGACCTGAAATATTGCTAGAATTAACTAGACATTCTTGGACTTCAAAACCAACACTTCTTTGAAGTTTCATGAAAATCCGTCAAGTAGTTTCAGAGGAGTAATCGCTACATGTTTTGACTATATAACTCCATGTAAACAAAGATGGCCGCTGGCAGCCATGTTTAAAGTCGAATAAAACTGATTTTCGGTAAGGACCAACATAAGATCATGCTGATTATTTTAGAAAAGGTCCTATATCAATATCACTTAAAATGTTCAAGAAGTAGTCGCTACAAACTTGTTTTTTTAAAAATCTATTTTCAGCTTTGGCGGCCAACTTGAATTTCCGACCGACCTAAAATATTGCTAGAATCAACTAGACATTCTTGGACTTCAAGATCAACATTTCTTTGAAGTTTCATGAAAATCCGTCAAGTAGTTAGAGGAGTAGTCGCTACAAGTTTTTACTAAATAACTAACTCTATGTAAATATAGATGGCCGCTGGCTAAAATGCCGTGGTGCGGTGTCAGTCGTCCGTCTGTCCGTCTGTCTGTCTGTCCGTCTGTCCGTAAACTTTTTTTTGTAGCGACTACTCCTCTGAAACTACTGAATGGATTTCATGAAACTTTACAGAAATGTTGCCCATGAAGTTTCATGTCGCCAAATCTAAAAATAGGTTTTTAAAAAACAAGTTTCTGTTTGTAGCGACTACTTCTTAAAAACTGTAAGTGATATTGATATGGGACTTTTTCTAAAATGATCAGCATGACATGATGTTGGTCCTTGCCGAAAATCGTTTTGATTCAACGTTAAACATGGCTGCCAGCGGCCATCTATATTTACATAGAGTTAGTTATTTAGTAAAAACTTGTAGCGACTACTCCTCTGAAACTACTTGACAGGAATGTTGCTCTTGATGTCTAAATGATCCTAGCAAAATTTCAGGTCGGCCGGAAATTCAAGATGGCCGCCACAGTTAAAAATAAATTTTCAAAATACAAGTTTGTAGCGACTACTTCTTGAAAACTATAAGTGATATTGATATGCATCTTTTCCTAAAATGATCAGTATGACATGATGTTGGTCCTTGTCAAAAATCGTTTTGATTCGATGTTAAACATGGCTGTCAGCGGCCATCTTTGTTTACATAGAGTTATCTAGTAAAAATTTGTAACGACTACTCTTCTGTAACTACTCGGCGGATTTTCATGAAAATTTTCAGGAATGTTGCTCTTGATGAATAATTGATCCTACCAAACTTCTTGAAAACTATAAGTGATATTGATATGGGACTTTTTCTGAAATGATCAGTATGACATGATGTTGATCCTTGTCAAAAATTATTTTGATTTGACATTAAACATGGCCGCCAGCGGCCATCTTTGTTTACATAGAGTTATATAATGAAAACTTGTAGCGACTACTCCTATGAAACTATTTGATGGATTTTCATGAAACTTCACAGGAATGTTGACCTAGCTATCAAAATTCTATCAGTAGAGCTTCAAGGTCATTGACGTCTTGTTAAAAAATAAATTTGTAGCGACTACTTCTTGAAAACTATAAGTGATATTGATATGGGACTTTTTCTAAAATGATCAGCATGACATGATGTTGATCCGAGTCGAACATTATTTTGATTCGACATTAAATATGGCTGCCAGTGGCCATCTTTGGTTACATAGAGTTATATAGTAAAAACTTGTAGTGACTACTCCTCTGAAACTACTTGATGGATGTTCATGAAACTTCACATGAATGTTGCTCGAGATGTCAAGTTGATCCTAGCAAAATTTCAGGTCGTCCAGAAATTCAAGATGGCCGCCATGGCTAAATATAGATTTTTAAAAAATAAGTTTGTAGCGACTACTTCTTGAAAACTATAAGTGATATTGATATGGGACTTTTTCTAAAATGATCAGCATGACATGATGGTTATCCGAGTCGAACATTATTTTGATTCGACGTTAAACATGGCTGCCAGTGGCCATCTTTGTTTACATAGAGTTATATAATGAAAACTTGTAGCGACTACTTCTCTGAAACTACTTGATGGATTTTCATGAAACTTCACACCAATGTTGCTCTTGATGTCTAATTGATCTTAGCAAAATTTTAGGTCGGCGGGAAATTCAAGATGGCCACCGTGGCTAAAAATAGATTTTCAAAAAATAAGTTTGTAGAGACTACTTCTTGAAAACTATAAGAGATATTGATATGGGACTTTTTCTAAAATGATCAGCATGACATGATGGTTATCCGAGTCGAACATTATTTTGATTCAATGTTAAACGTGGCTGTCAGCGGCCATCTTTGTTTACATAGAGTTATATAATGAAAACTTGTAGCGACTACTCCTCTGAAACTACTTACGGATTTTCATGAAACTTCACACGAATGTTGCTCTTGATGTCTAATTGATCCTAGCAAAATTTCAGGTCGGCCGGAAATTGAAGATGGCCGCCACGGCTAAAAATAGATTTTCAAAAAACGAGTTTGTGGCGACTACTTCCAGAAATCAAAATCAATCAGTAGAGCTTCAAGGTCATTGACCTCTTGTTTATTGGATCTTCACCAAACTTACATAGTAGTTATATGATCATAATGTCTCGGAAAAGTTTTGAACTGGCCAAATCAGGTTATTAATGTGAGAGTTGTGGCCCTTGAAACATCAAAAATTGCACTATTTGACCCTGTGTGCACTCTAGCACCCGCATTTTTCATTTGATCCTCACCAAACTTACAAAGTAGTTATATAACTAATATCTCGGACAAGTTCTTGAACTGGCCAAATCGGGTAATTAATGTTGGAGTACGGCCCCTGAATCATAAAAAAATTGCACTTTTTGACCGTGTGTGCACTCTAGCACCTGCATTTTTCATTTGATCTTCACCAAACTTACACAGTAGTTATATAACTATCATACATGTGATATTTTCAGGAGGGTTGCCTGGGAGATTTGACTTTTTTTCCAGGGAGATTTGACAAAAACCAGGGAGGTTTTTATTCTCGAATTTTTAACGCGTATCGGTAGCTTTTTTTCTGATATAAACCTTACTAAAGGGGGTAAATCAGCATAAAAACATGATATTTTATACATACAATACTGTTTATGTCATGTTTGCATAGCATATATTTAAGTATATCATTTAATTAAGCATAGCAAAACAAAGCATAGCACATAATGAAGATGCTTCCCATTTTATACACAGACAAAACATTTCTCTAATCATGACAAACTGCAATCAATTAGTTGAAATCGTCGTCCTCTAATTGTCCTCAATTATATTATAATTTTAATCCAGTTAATACACCAAATATATCAATCGATGCTGAATTCGGTAATTACCATCCTACTTATAGTCCGTATATTTCTATCAATCTCCCTTGGACATTACAGATATTGCCGCCACGTGTCACAAACAAACAGTCCAATCATTATTTTCACACAATAAACTAATTAGCTGACATGCTAATCCTTTTAATTACCTGTCCAGGGGCAATTTTTTCACAGATATAGATAAGACAGTTGATGTTTATTTTCTAGATCATTCGGAAAACTCGGTCTTTATCCAATAAATCATAGCAATTACCCAAGGGATTCGCAAATAGCGGGAGAAATGGAGCTCCCGGCAGGAGGCCGGGAAATTCCATGAAATCCCGGGAGAAATTAGCTCCCGGCAGGAGATATCACATGTATGAACTATAATATCTCGGACAAGTTCTTGAACTGGCCAAATCAGGTAATTAATGTGGGAGTTATGGCCCTTGAATCATCAAAAATTGCATTATTTGATATTGTGTGCACTTAAACACTTAGCTAGCGTGTATACAAGCTAAAATATAGACTTGAGCGCTTTCGGCTTTGCGCCTTCTTCAGGAGTACAAAGACATGTAACATTTACAAGAAAATCACCTGAACAACAATTGCAATGAAAACAAATCTAGAAAAAATGTACAAATGATCATAAAGATATGATTAAAATGCTCTTGATGTTTAATTGATCCTAGCAAAATTTCAGGTCGGCGGGAAATTCAAGATGGCCACCATGGCTAAAAATAGATTTTCATAATACAAGTTTGTAGTGACTACTTCTTGAAAACTATAAGTGATATTGATATGGGACTTTTTCTAAAATGATCAGCATGACATGATGTTGGTCCTTGTCAAAAATCGTTTTGATTCAATGTTAAACATGGCTGTCAGCGGCCATCTTTGTTTACATAGAGTTATATAATGAAAACTTGTAGCGACTACTCCTCTGAGAAATACTTGACGGATTTTCATGAAACTTTCAGGTCGGCCGGAAATTCAAGATGGCCGCCACAGCTAAACATACATTTTCAAAAAACAAGTTTGTAGCGACTACTACTTGAAATCAAAATCAATCAGTAGAGCTTCAATGTCATTGACCTCTTGTTTATAAAACAGGCTTGTAGCGACTCCTTCTTGAAAACTGTAAGTGATACTGATATGGGATTTTTCTAACATGATCAGCATGACATGATGTTTGTCTTTATCGAACATAATTTTGATTCGATGTTAAACATGGCTGCCAGCGACCATCTTTGTTTAAATAGCGTTATATAGTAAAAACTAAAACTTGTAGCGACTACTCCTCTGAAACTACTTGACGGATGTTCATGAAACTTCACAGGAATGTTGCTCCTGATGTCCGATTGATCCTAGCAATATGTTCAAGTCTGTCGGAATTAATTTTGATTCGATGTTAAACATGGCTGCCAGCGACCATCTTTGTTTAAATAGAGTTATATAGTAAAAACTAAAACTTGTAGCGACTACTCCTCTGAAACTACTTGACGGATGTTCATGAAACTTCACAGGAATGTTGCTCTTGATGTTCGATTGATCCTAGCAATATGTTCAAGTCTGTCGGAATTTCAAGATGGCCGCCACGGCTAAAAAGGGATTTTTACAATACAAATTTGTATCGATTACTTCTTGAAAACTATAATTGATATTGATATGGCGCTTTTTCTGAAATGATCAGCATGACATGATGTTGGTCCTTGTCGAAAATCATTTTTATTCGACTTTAAACATGGCTGCCAACGGCCATCTTTGTTTACATGGGGTTATATAGTCAAAATGTGTAGCGATTACTCCTCTGAAACTACTTGACGGATTTTCATGAAACTTCAAAGAAATGTTGATCTTGAAGTCCAAGAATGTCTAGTTGATTCTAGCAATATTTTAGGTCGGTCGGAAATTCAAGTTGGCCGCCAAAGCTGAAAATAGATTTTTAAAAAAACAAGTTTGTAGCGACTACTTCTTGAACATTTTAAGTGATATTGATATAGGACCTTTTCTAAAATGATCAGCATGATATGATGTTGGTCCTTACCGAAAATCAGTTTTATTCGACTTTAAACATGGCTGCCAGCGGCCATCTTTGTTTACATGGAGTTATATAGTAAAAACATGTAGCGATTACTCCTCTGAAACTACTTGACGGATTTTCATGAAACTTCAAAGAAGTGTTGGTTTTGAAGTCCAAGAATGTCTAGTTAATTCTAGCAATATTTCAGGTCGGTCGGAAATTCAAGATGGCCGCCAAAGCTGAAAATAGATTTTTAAAAAAACAAGTTTTGTAGCGACTACTTCTTGAAAACTTTAAGTGATATTGATATAGGACCTTTTCTAAAATGATCAGCATGACATGATGTTGATCCTAGTCGAACATTATTTTGATTCAACGTTAAACATGGCTGCCAGTGGCCATCTTTGTTTACATAGAGTTATATAGTAAAAACTTATAGCGAATACTCCTCTGAAACTACTTGATGGATTTCCAAGAAACTTCACAGAAATGTTGGTCTTGAAGTCAAGGGGATCCTAGCATAAATTCAGGTCGGCCGAAAATACAAGAAGGCCTCCACGGCTAAAACATATTTTAAAAAATTCAAGTTTGTGACGTATACTTTTCAAAAAACAGTATATTGATTTGGAACATTTTAAACATGACTGGCATGACATGTAGTTGATCCTAACCAAAACATTTCAATTCGATGTCAATTATGGCTGCCACTGGCCAGCAGAGCTTATGGGATGGTGTGTTGTCCGTCGTCCGTCATCCGTCGTCCGTCGTCCGTCGTCTGTTAACTTTTGTCTCGTTAAGACAATAGGGCCTTCATTTTTCATCTGATCTTTACCAAACTTAAAAAGATTGTTAATATCAATGAAAGCTCGGACAAGTTCGAAAACAAGCCAGATCGGACCAGTAACAGCAGAGTTATGGCCCTTGATTTAGTTAAAAATGCTATATCTTGCCTCGTTAAGACGATAGGGCCTTCATTTTTCATCCAATCTTTACCAAACTTTATCAGATTGTTAATATCAATGATAGCTCGGACAAGTTCGAAAACCAGCCATATCGGACTAGTAAAAGCGGAGTTATGGCCCTTGATTTAGTTAAAAATGCTGTATTTTGCCTCAAGATGATGGGGGCTTCATTGTTCATCCGATCTTTACCAAACTTTATCAAATTGTTAATGTCGTTGAAAGCTCGTACAAGTTCGAAAACCAGCCATAGCGGACCAGTAACAGCGAAGTTACGGCCCTTGATTTAGTTCAAAATGCTATATTTTGCCTCGTTAAGACGATAGGGCCTTCATTTTTCATCCGATCTTTATCAAACTTAATCAGATTGTTAATGGCGATAAAAACTCAGTCAAGTTCAAAAACCAGCCAGATCGGACCAGTAACAGCGGAGTTATGGCCCTTGATTTAGTTAAAAATGCTATATTTTGCCTCGTTAAGACGATAGGGTCTTCATTTTTCATCAGATCTTTACCAAACGTTACCAGATTGTTAATATCAATGAAAGCTTGGACAAGTTTGAAAACCAGCCAGATCGGACCAGCAACAGCGGAGTTATGGCCCTTGATTTAGTTCAAAATGCTATATTACAATAGGGCCTTCGTTTTTCGTCCGATCTTTACCAAACTTTACCAGATTGTTAATATAAATGAAAGCTCGGACAAATTCGAAAACCAACCAGATCGGACCAGAACAGCGGAGTTATGGCCCTTGATTTAGTTAAATATGCAATATTTTGCCTCGTTAATACGATAGGGCTTTCATTTTTCATCCGATCTTTACCAAACTTTACCAGATTGTTACTATCAATGAAAGCTCCAACAAATTTCAATACCAGCCAGATTGGACCATTTACACCGGAGTTATTGCCCTTAATTTTCTGAAATATGCTATATTTTGGCCTCATTAAGAAGAAAGGGCCTTCATTTGGCCAGATTTCAGTGAAACTTTTCAAGAATGATCAGTACCAAGCCTAGTTGTACATGTCGTCACCGTGTTCTGGTTGAATGATTTTGGCGGAGTTATGTCCCTTTAAAGGTTTTAATACACAAACTTTGTCTGGACTAGTTCTCCTGAACGTCTCCTCACATTTACACCAAACTTTACAGGGATGATCAGCACCAAGCATAGTTGTGCATATCATCGTCACGTTCCAGTTAACAGATTTTTAGTGGAGTTATGGCCCTTTGAAGGTTTCTGATACACAAACATTTTCCGGGCTAGTTCTCCTGAACCCCTGTCTGGATTTTAACGAAACTTGAAAAGGATGATCAGTATCAAGCCTAGTTGTACATATCATCGCCATATTCGGGTTGAATGATTTTTGGCAGAGTTATGGCCCTTTAAAGGTTTTAATAGCCAAACGTTGTCCAGATTAGTCTCTTCTGAACTCCTTGCTGCATTTCAACGAATCTTGATGGGGATGATCAGTACCAAGCCTAGTTGCACCTGTCATTGCCGTGTTTTGGTTGAATGAATTTTGGCAGAGTTATGACCCCTTAAAGGTTTTAATACACTAACTTTGTACAGATTAGTTCTCCTGAACCTCTGGCTGGATTTCAGCGAAACTTGTCAGGGACAATCAGTACCAAGCCTAGTTGCGTATATCTTCACCATGTTCTGGTTGAACGATATTTGAATGAGTTGTGGCCCCTTATACATAAACTTTAGAGACAGTAGAGCGTCCACAGGCCCTCTTGGGCCTCTTGTTCATGAAACTTAAGAGGAATGTTGCTCTTGATGTATAGTTGGTCCTAAGTAAAAATTCAGGTTGGCCGGAAATTCAAGGTGGCTGCCACAGCTAAAAATAGATTTTAAAAATACAACTATGTGGCAACTACTTCTCAAAAACCATAAGTGGTATTGATGCTGAACCTTTATTAAAATGCATGCCAGTAGTTTGTCCTAAACAAAATTCTTTTGATTTGATGTCAAACATGGCTGCCAGTGGCCATCTTTGTTTACATAAAGTGCTGGTCCTATTTCCATAAAACTTTACAAGTTACCATGGCTGATCTAGCTATCAAAATATGTCAGTGGAGCTTCAGGTCATTGACCTCTTGTTTTCTCTAGATATAGGACAGTTTGAGACCCAAATGGGTGTGATTCACATAAATACAGTGTATTTAAGTGAACGAATTTTGCGGAGCTTGTGACTGATGTCCAATATGTATGATATGTATACTGGGGGAACATCAGCTAAATGATACAGCTTACGCGCTTTTATAGGTTATTAGATATATTAACTATACACATGTTTCTCGATTTAATATAAGTTGTTTCGTGTATTCAAGACATCAGGCAGAGTGACTTTAAAAATGGCATTTAGAAGAATAATGCTTGTCCTAACGCTGCTACAATTATTGTTTCATCTGGAAGCATATATCACTCAAGTTACTATACTACAAAAAATGACAAAACGAATATGGCACCGGTATTTTAATAAAACGCGTTACACTTTTAACATTGGTTATCAAATATACTACTAACTGTTTTTTGAAATGAGCACAAGGTTCCAAAAAATATTCCTAGATAAATAACGCAGCAATGAGATCAACAAACCTGATATGTTGAAAGATTGAAACCAGAGCTAGAGAGATCGTAGCCCTATATTATTTGACCTAGGCAAAACAGCTGCAAGCATACTGTTTGGAACGTCAAGGCTGTCTTATGTTGTTAACTTTAGTGATCTTTACTTATACATGATGTACATTTTACTTTATACGTGTTAGATATTCAGTATATGTGATTCGTAGCATGGTCACTGAAATTCCCTTTGTATTTTCAAAGGTGTAAATCGTTAAACTATTTGAAAATAACACCTGTCGGAATAAATGGTGTACTCTAACTACCAGTTATTGGAAGTTAGAGTATGGCAAGTACATGAAATGGACATGAAAAGGACATGCTACAAAACAAATAGAGTATGGTCTCATCTCGTTGGTTAATTTCAACATCTCGATGGGTTTAAATCAACCAACCCGACGAGACCATACTCTATGTATAGCTAGGGACCAAAATGGTCGGATGTAGACAGAGTGGACAAAAGCACCAAACTTTCTGAGATAGTAGTTGGTAGTTTAACTTGAAAATCGAAAAGGGTCCCCAATTTTTAGCACATATTAACCCATATTCTTAATTATGGCTTAACCCAAAGAAGCTTTACACAGAAATGATTTATTTTGTTTTTGGCTTAGATGTAAGCTCCTCTATAATATATTAAATGTCCACCACATTTTTCATATTTCTTGCCAAAATACCCATAGATAAATCCCTTTATTTATTATTTCATACAAAGATATCATTACACTTAAATGGGTAAATAAAATAAAGAATAGCATTTAAAATATATGTTTATTGAATTATTCCAGAAATCAGCTATTTTTGACCCAAAAAACAATACATTTAGGGATTCACGAACCTTTGGGGACCCTTTTAAAAAATGACATGTATAAAATATAATTATACTTAATATGGTAAAAGAAGATAAGAGATATGCTAAAGTAATATTTTTTTATTGAACTATTTCAGAAATTAACAGTTTTAGTGCTTTTGTACTCTTTTTTTTTTTTCCATATTTTTTGCCAAAAGACCCATATTTATCCCTTTATGTATATATTATTTCATAGGAATATATCATTACACTTAAATGGGTAAATAAAGTAATGAATAAACATTTTAAATATATTTTTATTGAATTATTCCAGAAATCAGCAGTTTTTGTTATTTTTCCAACATTTTGACCCCCAAAAAATACATTTAGGGATTCACGAGCCTTTTAAAAATATGGAGAAATATAAAATACACAAACCTGTGTTTTGGTCCCTAGCTATTACTTATTTACCAATATATACTGAACAAGATCAGTTTAACACGATATTTTAAGGACATGGATTAAACATATGAATATACATATATAAATCGAACAGGAAAAGCAGCATTCAAGGACGACAGTCAACCACAAACACAAACAGAAACAAAGAACAAATTTAAAGATGAATAAAAGGCCAACTAAGACATCACAAACACAAAAGGGTTGACAATAGGGCTACTGAGTGGCAAAAAAGGCCGCTGGGGGTTTAAACCAGTTCTCTAGGGTGCACCAAAACCTCACACTTACCCTACTGTCAACTCAATAAAACGGTACAGTGTAAATAAAGAAATCCCCGTCATGAACTATTCTCTAACCAACAAGGCAGCAATATAAGTAAAATACAAAGATGTTCGTGTATACATAAATACAAAAAAACAATAGCCTAGAAAGCCACAAAGAAGGTACTCAGTGACTTGGCAGAAGCCAGAGCAACAAGAGAAACCATTGAGGGCACGACAAGACAAGACTGCAGACAAACATCATACGTCACCGCCCTTTTGACCTTACTGTAGACGTCATCATTGGAGCAGTAAGAGAAGTCATAAGTGCTTATAGGTGAAACTTGACGTTTATTGCAAATTGTATCAAGAATGTCTCCTGAATTTTTGATAGACCAAAACAAATTAATCCCAGAGTTTTCATAAGTTTTATCACAATATTGTTTTACGTGATCTTTAACGGCAGTAAGACAAGAAGTTACAAGTTTGGAGACGTTTGTGGTGGTGCAGGCACTAGAATTCGAAATAAAGCGGGCCTTAAAAGTTAATACGGATTATTATGTAATTTAGGAATCCAGAACATAGTTGGCAGTTTGTTCTGCTTTTCGTCTACCCCAGCTTTGAAAGTATTGCACCGAGTGATATGTGTGACAACAACATCATTCTCAGCATTGATATAATTGTTTAAAGCGTTTATAAATGTTAGGGAATGATGTGAGTTTCTATGGTACACCAAAACCTCACACTTACCCTACTGTCAACTCAATAAAACGGGACAGTGTAAATAAAGAAATCCCCGCCATGAACTATTCTCTAACCAACAAGGCAGCAATATAAGTAAAACACAAAGATGCTCGTGTATATATAAATACAAAAAAACAATAGCCTAGAAAGCCACAAAGAAGGTACTCAATGACTTGGCAGAAGCCAGAGCGAGAATAAACCATTGAGGGCACGACAAGACAAGACTGCAGACAAACATCAAACGTCACCGTCCTTTTGGGCTTTAGGTAGACGTCATCATAGGGTCCACAGCCTGTCCGGTCATCGCACAATTAAAGAGGAAAGCATAGTGACGAACTGTAAATGGGTCCACCACCAAGCATGCAGTGCGTTGCAAAATGATAGGGTCATAATCTCTTTTGGTAAACCTTTTAACAAGTTTAACAAAAATAGTATGAAAGTGATCATGACCAAGGATCTTACGAAGTTTGTAAATCACGTCACCATAGAAGTCAGGTTGTGATAATTCTTGTGATAGTTCTTAAATTACTTTTATATTTGGAAAGAAGATCAGGGCCACGATAATAAAATGTTGCAAAGGTTTTACGAAGTTTATGGTAACGGTAACCCTGATGTAGTAGCTTTTTAGTTATACAAAGGTTACAAACATTAAAGTCCTCCACTCGAGTACAAGCTCTAGAAAAACGAATAAGTTGAGACACTTAGACCCCATAAGAAGTTGCTCGGGGAACATCCCCATCTAAATGGGGATAACCCATCTAAATGGGGATAATTAACAATATCAAAATTAAAACCATCTCCTTGTCATATATTTTGATATTTATTTCACCATTTTCAATGGAGAGTTGTAAATCAAGAAAAGAAGCGTTAGTATCAGAAATATTAGCTTTGTTACGTTGAAGTTCTTTAGGGTATATATTATTAACCATAGTAGAAAAGAAAGGGTTGTCAATGTTTAATATGTTTAATATGTCATCCAGATACCGAGAGGTGTCTTTTAAAGGCCTCAATAACATCTTCCTGGGTATCTGTTGAAAGACTCAACAAGAAATCTCTTTCATAGCAATATAAAAACAAATCTGCGACAAGGGGTGCATAGTTCGTACCCATAGGGATACCAACAAGTTGTCTATAAACGGTCGTTCCATACCTAGTGTAATTGTCTAAACTGCCATAAGTAAAAAACGCTTTAATATTATTACAGGCCAAAAATGTAGTGTTTTCCCTAGCGAATGTTTTTTTAATAAGAGCAATAAGCTTGTCTTTGATAAGGTGATGTGGTAAAGTTGTATATAGTGTAGAGAAAAAGAAATATAAAAAGATCGGACTGGGAAAGTAGCACTCAAAGAGGACAGTCAACCACAAAACACGGAAACAAACACGCAAACAGACAAACAAGAAGGCAAAAGCAATAATAAATGCAAACGACATCACAAACACAAAAGGGTTGGCAATATGGCTACCGCCTTGGAACGGTCAGTGGCAAAGTAGGCCACTGGGGGTTTAAACCGGTTCTAGGGTGCACCAAAGCTCACACTTACCCTACTGTCATCCCATTAAAACATGACAGTGTAAATTAAGAAATCCCCGTCATGATCTAATCTCTAACCAACAAGGCAGCATCAATAGGCAATATAAGTAAAACACAAGGATGCTCGTGTAAATATAATACAAAAAAACAATAGCCTAAAAAGCCACAATGAAGGTAATCAATGACTTGGCAGAAGCCAGAGCAGTAAGAGAAGTCATAAGTGCTTATAGGTGAAACTTGACGTTTATTGCAAATTGTATCAAGAACGTCTCCTGAATTTTTGATAGACCAAAACAAATTAATCCCAGAGTTTTCATAAGTTTTATCACAATATTGTTTTACGTGATCTTTAGCGGCAGTAAGACAAGAAGTTAAAGTTTGGAGACGTTTGTGGTGGTGCAGGCACTAGAATTCGAAATAAAGCGGGCCTTATACGGATTATTATGTAATTTAGGAATCCAGAACATAGTTGGCAGTTTGTTCTGCTTTTCGTCTACCCCAGCCTTGAAAGTATTGTACCGAGTGATATGTGTGGAAACAACATCATTCTCAGCATTGATATAATTGTTTAAAGCGTTTATAAATGTTAGGGAATGATGTGATTTTCAATTTGTTTTTGCAATTTTATTATTTTCTAAGCTATGTTTCAGAATTATCTCCCATATAATAAAAACAACTTGTTCCGTTATACAAACGTAATGCTTTGAACAAATTTAATGTTGACATTGAAACTAATTGCCCATTCTGTCATTGTTTAAAACCCGTTAAAATTTGTTTACACAACATTGTTATTCTCAAACAAAAACGTTGCAAATTTCGTAATTTTAAATTTACCGCCATTTTCAATGAAATGATAAAGATTTTCGATGACCTGTAAAAGTATGTTTCCCATTTGCTTTAATTTTTATCACGGGCTTCGGTTACAAATGACTTTGTAGCATTATTAATTGTCATATATATTTGACATTATCACCGACTCCGAACATGCACGGCTTCTTATCTCGTCTATGGAACTGACATGCATTTAATGTGCTAAATTTATTTATAGTATATGTGGTAGTAGTTCGTTCGTTATATGCAACGTTTTGTCTTTATATGTACCGGTATTTTAATAATATGCAGTGCAATCATCTGTATATTATGTAGATGTAGATGTAGACAATATTTATTGTCGGTAAGATCATTAGTTCAACCAGTATATGCGGTCCTTTGAAAATATACTTAGTATATCTTTATATTATATGCAGTGCTAATGATTAACGGTATGCGTTGTGCTGGGCAATTTTTACATCTACTTTGACACTTGGAACGGTCAGTGGCAAAAAAGGCCGCTGGGGTTAAAACCAGGTTCAAGGGTTCACCAAACCTCACTCTTTCCATAGTGTCATCTCAATAATACGATACGGGGTAAATAAATACCCCCGTCATGCTGTATCCTCTAACAATCTAGGCAGCATTAATAGGCAATATAAGTATAACACAAAGATGATCATCTATATATGAAGATAAAACAAAAACCTAGAAAGCCTCAAAGCAAATACTCAATGACTCTACAGAAGCAAGCTCAACAATAGAATAATTATTTAGGACGGGACAATACATGACTGGAGACGTCCTTCAGAAGTTAGGTAGACGTCATCATAGAATCCACAATCTGCCCGGTCATCCCACAATCAAAGAAGGAAGCATAGTGGCGAACTGTCAAAGAAGGAAGCATAGTGGCGAACTGTAAATGGGTCAACCACTAAACACGCAGTGCGTTGGAAAATGATAGTGTCATTATCTCTTTTAATAAACTGTTTAATAAGTTTAATAAAGATTTATGAAAGTGTTCATGACCAAGTATCATACGATGTTTGTAAATCACGTTACCATTATAGAAGTCAAGTTGTGATAGTCCTTCTCTAATTACTTTTAGATTTTAAAAGCAGATCATACACTTTTGATTTTCGTCTTCTCCAGCCTTGACCAGTTGAGTCATAAGTTATTGAAATCGGTCAAGGATTTTAAGTCATGGTCTCCAAATAAGACATTACTTTTTAAATGTAAGGCATACGATGACAAGAAAACTTGATATTATGTTTTATAAACATTTGTTTTTATTCAGGAGTGACATCACTTAACCAACCACCAGGAAGGCAGATGCACAGGTAACAGTCAAGAACACAGTTGCCAAGGTGACCGTTGGAAACAAAAGTTGTTAATAGATTGAAGCAAATGATAGTTTTATGGTTTTCTATATGTATCGGGAATAGGAAAATAACCCACATAAATTCGATACACATCGCTTTTATGTTGTGTGGGTTTTTGGTGAAGAATAAGTTTGCTCGTTAAATACTGCACTGGCAGTTTAGTGGCAGTTTAGTGTCAATCGTAAACTATTATCATTTCTACTTTTCTATCTTATAGTCTTCAATCTTCAGTCATAACTATTATTATTTATACTTTATTGTTTAATCATTTATTTATAGTATTGGTATTTTAATCTCGAAAATAATATCACGTTAATTTGTTATCTCCCGTAGGGGTGTGGGAGTTGGGTGGGTGGTGTGGTGGAGTGGAACACTATCTTACTTGGTTGGAAATCAAAGATGTGGGTTGTCACGTCATCGAAAATCAACCATGCATATACAACAACTATAATGGACATGTCTACTCAGTCAAAAACTCGTTTGTAGAAAATCGTTTTTAGACAGCTTATATTTTGAGTATACGTATATAGCCTTTCAAAGATGTTGTTAGTCAAAAGTTAATGGGAAGAAATGGCAAACTCGTGAAGATTTCGGTTTCTTTTAGTTCTATATCTACTAAATAATGTAATTTTCAGCTAATATCTCACCAAATCTACTTCAAGACCAACACTGGCCATAGCTTTAACGTTGGCGGAAGTTTTCCGTCATATCAAGACGGTTTCGTAGCAGTGAGCTCTATGTTAAACTTTATAGTGCTACCACTTTGGAATACCTCGCTGTAAATACATAACACGATACCCCACCCAGTCACATTATATTGACACCAGTACTACCCTTTATATGCGGGACGTCAAACAAGGGAGCAACTTGTACCATGTTTATGAATCCTTTGATATGACCCGACCGGGGATTGAACCGACGACCTCGACGCCCTACCACCAGGAGTGAAGACCGTAGCGGACAAGAAGAAGAAACACATTGTACTCAAATATAGTGTTGGCCTATTGACCGGGTATTGAGTATGGAATTTGCATTATAACGCCTTGTGTCTTTTTTAACGTGTGAACGCTTTTGTATAGTCTGGTAATTTTACCGAAAACATATGTTACACTGATCAACCGGCTGCTGCGAAGTCAGATGGTTGCAGAGGTCAGATTGGCGAAATTGTTGAAGTGAATGGTGGGGTTAGTATTTTTGCTTTCTGTTGCGTATTTAGCTAAAACGTTTGGAAAATGATTATGCAGGTTTGAAAAGGAATGACAGAGGAAGCTTTCCCTTTAAAAATCCGGTAATAAAACGATGTTATTTTCAGAATAAACACAAATAACGAACTGATATTCGCAATTGTAATTCAATTTAAAACACTTGTCAAGATCGTCAATCCTTTTTGTATAACTGTACAAAGTATATCATTGAAATAATGAAGACTTTCCGAGTTATAGCATTTTTAAAGTCGACGGGGTAAAAGAAATAGCAAATCGGAATGTCAAGTGCGAACGGTGAAGTCAAGCGTTTTAAATTGAATTACAATTGCGAATATCAGTTCGTTATTTGTGTTTATTCTGAAAATCTCATTGTTTTTACAAATCTTTGGAACTTTATACAGGGTGCTTTACGCACTAACGTCGTTTTATTACCGGATTTTTAAGTGAAAGCGTCCTCTGTCATTCCTTTTCAAACCTGCATAATCATTTTCCAGAAGTTAAAGCATTGCATTGTTCAACGGCTTCTCTTCCAAATCAACAGTCGCATCTCTCACCCAAGAGCAGATTATTTCGAAATATGTCGAACTTTAGTTGCTACAACCATTTTCTAAACGTGAATGTAGTACCGTCACTAAGCGGATTCCGACTAAATAATAAGATGGTTTCCGATTAAATAAGATGGTTTCCGACTAAATAGTAAGATGGTTTCCGATTAAATAAGAGATTAATCAGGTGGTTTCCCACTAAAAAGTAAGATGAAATTACTTGGGTTATAAAGTATCTTTGTTATACACATATTTTAAACGTTGACCGTGGTTCTGTGTCATGTATATGTTCTGGGAGATTATTACATAAGGACAATGCAGAAGGAATACAAGACGTAGAAAGCATTTCTGTTCGTCTATTGATAACAATCTAATTGTTTGCGTTCCTAAGGTGCATTGTTACTGCCAACCATTTCATGGAATAGCTATGTCAGGTAATCTGTCTTTGAGTCATGTTTTTATTGCATATGCTAGAGTAAGTTTTTGAAAGTAATTGTATTTTGTCTGATAAGGAGAGCTATCCTATTTCAGATTGTTGAATAGAAACAGAGCGCGTTAACTCTATAATGATAATGTCTGCTGCCTGTTGACTCTTTTCTTTATATTTATTTTCATAATGAGTACATCCATCCCATACAATCGGTGCGTATTCAAGTATTGTTTTAAGAAATGCAATATAAAAGTAGGAATAAAAGTCGAACAGGAACTGTATCTTTTACAGAACACAGCCAACCAAAAACACGCATTAAAACAAACAACAATGACAATGTTAATACGATCAGGAACTGTAGCTTTTACAGAACACAGCTAACCAAAAACACACATTATAACAAAAACAATTACAATGTTAATACGAACAGGAACTGTAGCTTTTACAGTACACAGCTAACCAAAAACACGCATTATAACAAAAACAATTACAATGTTAATACGAACAGGAACTGTAGCTTTTACAGTACACAGCTAACCAACAACACACATTAAAACAAACAACAATTACAATGTTAATACGAACAGGAACTGTAGATTTTACAGAACACAGCCAACCAAAAACACGCATTATAACAAACAACAATTACAATGTTAATACGAACAGGAACTGTAGCTTTTACAGAACACAGCTAACCAACAACACGCATTATAACATACAACAATTACAATGTTAATACGAACAGGAACTGTAGCTTTTACAGTACACAGCTAACCAAAAACACGCATTATAACAAAAACAATTACAATGTTAATACGAACAGGAACTTTAGCTTTTACAGTACACACCTAACCAACAACACACATTAAAACAAACAACAATTACAATGTTAATACGAACAGGAACTGTAAGTTTTACAGAACACAGTCAACCAAAAACACGCATTATAACAAACAACAATTACAATGTTAATACGAACAGGAACTGTAGCTTTTACAGAACACAGCCAACCAAAAACACGCATTATAACAAACAACAATTACAATGTTAATACGAACAGAAACTGTAGCTTTTACAGAACACAGCTAACCAACAAAACGCATTATAACAAACAACAATTACAATGTTAATACGAACAGGAACTGTAGCTTTTACAGAACACAGCTAACCAAAAACACGCATTAAAACAAAAACAATTACAATGTTAATACGAACAGGAACTGTAGCTTTTACAGAACACAGCTAACCAAAGACAAGCATTAAAACAAACAACAATTACAATGTTAATACGAACAGGAACTGTTGCTTTTACAGAACACAGCTATCCAACAACACGCATTATAACAAAAACAATTACTATGTTAATACGAACAGGAACTGTAGCTTTTAAAGAACACAGCTAACCAACAACACGCATTATAACAAAAACAATTATAATGTTAATAGGAACAGGAACTGTAGCTTTTACAGAACACAGCTAACCAAAAACACGCATTATAACAAAAACAATTACTATGTTAATACGAACAGGAACTGTAGCTTTTAAAGAACACAGCTAACCAACAACACGCATTATAACAAAAACAATTACAATGTTAATACGAACAGGAACTGTAGCTTTTACAGAACACAGCTAACCAAAAACAAGCATTAAAACAAACAACAATTACAATGTTAATACGAACAGGAACTGTAGCTTTTACAGAACACAGCTAACCAACAACACGCATTATAACAAAAACAATTACTATGTTAATACGAACAGGAACTGTAGCGTTTACAGAACACAGCTAACCAAAAACAAGCATTAAAACAAACAACAATTACTATGTTAATACGAACAGGAACTGTAGCTTTTACATAACACAGCTAACCAACAACACGCATTAAAACAAAAACAATTACAATGTTAATACGAACAGGAACTGTAGCTTTTACAATACACAGCTAACCAAAACACGCATTAAAACAAACAACAATTACAATGTTAATACGAACAGGAACTGTAGCTTTTACAGAACACAGCTAACCAAAAACACGCATTATTACATAATCACTTACAATGTTAATACGAACAGGAACTGCAGCTTTTACAGAACACAGCTAACCAGAAACACGCATTAAACAAACAACAATTACAATGTTAATACAAACAGGAACTGTAGCTTTTACAGAACACAGCCAACAAAAAACACGCATTATAACAAAATCAATTAAAATGTTAATACGAACAGGAACTGTAGCTTTTACAGAACACAGCTAACCAACAACACGCATTATAACATACAACAATTACAATGTTAATACGAACAGAAACTGTAACTTTTACAGAACACAGCCAACCAAAAACACGCATTATAACAAACAACAATTACAATGTTAAAACGAACAGGAACTGTAGCTTTTACAGAACACAGCCAACCAAAAACACGCATTATAACAAACAACAATTACAATGTTAATACGAACAGGAACTGTAGCTTTTACAGAACACAGCTAACCAACAACACGCCTTATTACATACAACAATTACAATATTAATAGGAACAGGAACTGTAGCTTTTACAGAACACAGCCAACCAAAAACACGCATTATAACAAACAACAATTACAATGTTAATACGAACAGGAACTGTAGCTTTTACAGAACACAGCTAACCAACAACATGCATTATAACTTAACAAATTACAATGTTAATACGAACAGGAACTGTAGTTTTTACAGAACACAGCTAACCAAAAACACGCATTATAACAAACAACAATTACAATGTTAATACGAACAGGAACTGTAGCTTTTACAGAACACAGCTAACCAACAACACGCATTATAACATACAACAATTACAATGTTGATACGAACAGGAACTGTAAGTTTTACAGAACACAGCCAACCAAAAACACGCATTATAACAAACAACAATTACAATGTTAATACGAACAGGAACTGTAGCTTTTACAGAACACAGCCAACCAAAAACACGCATTATAACAAACAACAATTACAATGTTAATACGAACAGAAACTGTAGCTTTTACAGAACACAGCTAACCAACAACACGCATTATAACAAACAACAATTATAATGTTAATACGAACAGGAACTGTAGATTTTACAGAACACAGCTTACCAAAAACACGCATTAAAACAAAAACAATTACAATGTTAATACGAACAGGAACTGTAGCTTTTACAGAACACAGCTAACCAACAACACGCATTGTAACAAACAACAATTACAATGTTAATACGAACAGGAACTGTAGCTTTTACAGAACACAGCCAACCAAGAACACGCATTATAACAAAATCAATTACAATGTCAATACGAACAGGAAATGTAGCTTTTACAGAACACAGCTAACCAAAAACACGCATTAAAACAAACAACAATTACAATGTTAATACGAACAGGAACTATAGTTTTTACAGAACACAGCTTACCAAAAACACGCATTATAACAAACAACAATTACAATGTTAATACGAACAGGATCTGTAGCTTTTACAGAACACAGCTAACCAACAACACGCCTTATTACATACAACAATTACAATGTTAATACGAACAGGAACTGTAGCTTTTAAAGAACACAGCCAACCAAAAACACGCATTATAACAAACAACAATTACAATGTTAATACGAACAGGAACTGTAGCTTTTACAGAACACAGCTAACCAACAACATGCATTATAACATACACAAATTACAATGTTAATACGAACAGGAACTGTAGTTTTTACAGAACACAGCTAACCAAAACACGCATTATAACAAACAACAATTACAATGTTAATACGAACAGGAACTGTAGCTTTTACAGAACACAGCTAACCAAAAACAAGCATTATAACAAACAACAATTACAATATTAATACGAACAGGAACTGTAGCTTTTACAGAACACAGCTAACCAACAACACGCATTATAACAAAAACAATTACTATGTTAATACGAACAGGAACTGTAGCGTTTACAGAACACAGCTAACCAAAACAAACATTAAAACAAACAACAATTACAATGTTAATACGAACAGGAACTGTAGCTTTTACAGAACACAGCTAACCAAAAACACGCATTATTACAAAATCACTTACAATGTTATTATGAACAGGAACTGTAGCTTTTACAGAACACAGCTAACCAACAACACGCATTATAACAAAAACAATTACAATGTTAATACGAACAGGAACTGTAGCTTTTACAGAACACAGCTAACGAAAAACACGCATTAAAACAAACAACAATTACAATGTTAATACGAACAGGAACTGTAGCTTTTACAGAACACAGCTAACCAAAAACACGCATTATAACAAAATCACTTACAATGTTAATACGAACAGAAACTGCAGCTTTTACAGAACACAGCTAACCAAAAACACGCATTAAACAAACAACAATTACAATGTGAATACGAACAGGAACTGTAGCATTTACAGAAAACAGCCAACCAAAAACACGCATTATAACAAAATCAATTACAATGTTAATACGAACAGGAACTGTAGCTTTTACAGAACACAGCTAACCAACAACACGCATTATTGGAGAGCACTGTAATAACAACACATCAAAATATTTTTTAAACTTTAATAGATTTGGCAAATATTGGGCGTGGCATGGATTGAAAAACAAGCCCCAAGCATGGGGTTTAACAACTGGGCTGCCGGTAAGCACAAAAGACCATTATGGCAAGCCCTTACAGTAGAAAGCATTAAGCAATAAAGCAGATTGAATATTACACTATTAAGGACATAAATACATGTGCACCAAATTAAATGTTCATTATGAAAGCAACTTTTCTGATAAGCATTTAAGCAAGTGTTGAAAGCACGGTTGATATTCAAGCATAATTACAAGTGCACCGAATTCAATCAATTCAAATGTTTTTTATCAATTCGTACGGACAGCAAATATGTATATAATTTATGTTTAGATTACAATTCAGTCTCTGGGTATACAGGAGCTGAATAAATTTAAACTGAAACTTATATGTCCTTCCTTTCACACCTTCGCTGCCCGCCATTCAGTCTCTGGGTATACAGGAGCTGAATAAATTTAAACTGAAACTTATATGTCCTTCCTTTCACAAAACTTCCAGCAAGCATGTAAATGTTCTTAATATCCATGCCACACCAGTAATGGTTGACTACGTAAGTGGATCCAGAGGAAGACATCAACTGAAAATATATAACTCAGAGAAAGCAACATGATCTTGCAACATAAAATACTATCGTTTGAATATAAGTATTGACAAATAATGAAATTTCTTTAATGAACTTATCGTACTTATACAACTTCATAACACTATTATCGATTGCAATCAATGATCCTGTGGGCTGGGAGGGAGGGAATTAAAATTGTTACAAGCCCTTACAGTAGAAAGCATTAAGCAATAAAGCAGATTGAATATTACACTATTAAGGACATAAATACATGTGCACCAAATTAAATGTTCATTATGAAAGCAACTTTTCTGATAAGCATTTAAGCAAGTGTTGAAAGCACGGTTGATATTCAAGCATAATTACAAGTGCAACGAATTCAATCAATTCAAATTTTTTATCAATTCGTACGGACAGCAAGTTTGTATATAATTTATGTTTAGATTACAATTCAGTCTCTGGGTATACAGGAGCTGAATAAATTTAAACTGAAACTTATATGTCCTTCCTTTCACACCTTCGCTGCCCGCCATATGGATGGGCGCCCGGACACTCCAAGTCATAGAGTAGAGTGTCCAGGTGCCCATCCACCTAAAAAAATAGGGGAAACATTTTTTGGCAGCAGCGAAGAGTGTGTATCAAAAACAAAATATCCGAATGCCACGCCCAAAACAGAAACGGTGTCAAAAAAAAATAATCTATTTTCTCATCACTGCCTACTTTAAATGAAACATTAAAATCCAGCCGCTAACTGGCTAAGAAACAAGTTGTTCCCCACATTTGATAAATGAACACCATCCTGTTCAAGACAGGTATCATCAGCCGGAACGTTTGGGTATGCTAACTGGTTTAAGAAACAAAGTGTTCCCCACAGTTAATTATGAACACCATCCTGTTCAAGACAGGTATCATCAGCCTGAATGTCTGGGTGTAGCAAATAAAGGCCCCCGATATCTATTATCGCCTTAGCAGCGTAACTGTTTAGCCGCTTTCTGGCCCTTATCCTTGCTAAAGGATTGATAGAATAACGCCATGAAAGCCGAGGAAGTATTTAAGAACAAACAATGACCACATCTAAAAACCGTTAATGGGTATTTCCCTCAATCATTTCTCCACGACAACATGAGTAGATGCATCAGACATTGGCAAATTAAATAAATGTCAGTAAATTATCAAGTATGTAAAGGTTGGAGGATGATTTAACTGTAATGTGTGTCTCGAAAAACAAACTGACTGTTAAACGTGCCTGAATTAGCATCAGGAATATCGATCTTAAGCGGTTAAATAATATGAAGAGTAACATATACATGATACTCAGTTGCCGACTTAGAACTCTGAATGATTTCTGATAAAGCATGTATCTTCCCTACTGTTTCGCGTGCCATGGTTATTTTCATTTTAGACAGCAAACAACTAATATACATTTGTTTGTGTACAATATGCACATTTTCTTAAGTGTATTAACTTTTTTCTCCTGGATAATCAAGTTTATTTCTATTGTAAACATGACTTTAACTGCATTTTTACCTTTGACCTACGATCGATTTAAGACTTGTGTAAACAATCATCATCATCAAGCGCCGAAGTAATTGATGAACAGTAAGTCAATCAATAGGTACATGAACTACAACTATATAAAGGCTAAACCATCTAACACTCCGACAACAATACACGAAGAACATGTATCCTTTTCAAGTGAACTAGCCCGCATTAAAAAGGTTAGCCACACAACTGTGTAAACTCCCTGTATCTAATACATAAAGATGTCATCGTGATGCTGACAATTGGAATGACATTTGTCTCATTTATCATCTTCTTGTATGACAACCTAAGTTGAAGTTGGTGACTTGGAGGAAATGTGTTATTATAGTACAATTTGCAACCTGCCCAGGATCTATTGTGCATATACCTTTTGGACGCCGTGTTGTTTATATAACTTTGACTATGACTATTGACTAAAACCCCCAGAGCTACACACACACACACACACACACGCACAAACTGCAATGTGGAACCCTGCAGAGAAGTTGTTATTTTGAATAGACACAGCACAGAAGTGGTTTTATAATTTAGTGACCATGCACATAACTGGTTTAAAGTGCGGTGTATTGACTAGGGACAAGCCGAAAAGGAACAGATAACAATTTCAATGAACCCCTGGCAAAAATACCTAGTGCAGGATAAATAAAACATCAAACTGGTACAGGATATTTGAAACCTCATCGATCTAAAGGATTGGCCCAACAATAAACCAATGATCAAATGGAATAGCCTTAAAATGAGGCATTATGATAAGTATGCAACCATTTGCCATGTCTTGAATATGTCCACCACTGATGAAGCACTGATAAGGCACTGTCGATGCATAAATATGAATGTATTAAACATTGTAGGGATATATTCCCAAACTCTACACGACAAAGTTTCGAAATTCACAAAGCTGCTATGAGTAAGAAGTAAAAAGTGGAACTTTACATACAATACCAACACTGGAGGACTATATGACCTGTTCCACACATTGCATCCGATACCGACATAGAAATTTTTGACTGGTGTTAAGTCAACTTGATGGTTACACGAACTGAAAAATAAGGCAAAATGTCCTAAAGATTGAAACAAAATAAGCCTTGAAAGATGTGATAGAGATCCAATTAAAATTAGGCAGCATCAGCAACAGCGTCAGTATAAAACAACAGCCACTGTAATGAAAAATTTATTGTACGCAAACTGAATAAATGTCAAGTTGATCGCTAGACGGTAAGCATGGAATGTTTTATAAACAGTTAATTTAGAAGAAGGGCAAGTACAATTGAGGCATGAATAATTTTTAACTGTTAAACAGTATTAATTCAAATTAAAATAATGCCATATCCGACACAATACTTCCGCACCATCTTAGACGCACGCTCGGACGGTATGACGTCACCTACCGCTCTGGGTCATGAATATTCATTGCCTCCATCGGCAGACCAACAACTTACAGCCAACAGCAGCAAGGTAAATTTAGGTGAAATGAACAACTGGTGAGACGTACTTATCAGCAGTAAGAAAACATATTACCCAAACACTCCAATTACATGGTTAGCATTATAAAACACAATTACACGAACAGCCTTGGAGTTAAATAATAGCAGCAGAAGCTTAAACAACGCTGATTACAAACAGGATAATGATCACTTGGAGACCGTTTTAAACTTCCTAGTTTTTAAACTTTCTAGTGTGAACTGTTTGCAGTAACAATGTGTAACAAAAAGGAAAGGTGTGAAACAATCTACAGCCATACATCACTTACCCACATCTCCAATGAAAATGCAATTTGCATTTGCAGACGCCTGGTGTAAAATATGATATTTGGAGAGGTTTGCATTATACAACAGCAGGAAGTGGTGTAAAAAATTATACCATAATAACAAAACATATCTAGCCAATTATTTATGTGTTTTTTACTTCTTTTTTTTTTTCTTTTTTTTAATGATATTATAAGTATTATATATGTCCCAACTGACTAACCCACTGATTTTAAACCCATAATAAAGTGTATAAAAACGAGTCCTGTTTCCGTAGGCATCTGTAACATCTGTTCCTCTAGCTGCCTAACATCTTTGTACGGCCTGTACGACCTCTTCTGCAATCAAACGAGCCACCCAACGATCTGTGACATAACTGACTTGCTGAACGATATGTCTTTAAACCCGGAGACAGTACATGCAACCGCTGACTTTTCCCGGCAGAGCTGGCTCGCACCATCGAACTTGCTCGCTTTCCACGACGCATTATCCAGTGTGAATATGAAAACAAAATCAACGTACATTGTATAAACTGAGAAAATAAAATCCTATTCAAAATATTAATACCAACTACTGGAATAATTTTTTTTTATTTTTATTTTTTATTTTTTATTTTTATTTTTTATTTTATTTTTATATATTTATAATTATTACGATTATTATTATATATATATATATATATATATATATATATTCATCATTGTTATTAGCCCACTATCATTATAAAATTATTTATATATTAAGCTATGCCGTAAACATTTTCAGTTAGAATGCAGGGGCGAATCCAGGATTTCAGCTTAGTGGGGGCGTAAGATTTTGGTAAATTTTCGGGTATGTCTATAGCCTTATAAAACGGATGCGATATGGCATTGCTAGGGTAAAACAGTCCGTTTTCAAACAAAAGGATTTAACAATGTGTTAATTAAACAACTCATTAGCCATTATGCGTTGAGCGAGCGAAGCGAGAGAGAACATTTTTTTTTAATTTCTTTTTTTTTTTTTTTTTATTATTTTTTTTTTACTGAGGGCGTGCAACGAAATTGTTTGATATTTTATCTGCAGTAACATGGACATACATGTATGAACAAAAAAGGGGCGTTCTCAAACAAAAGGATTTAACAGTGTGTTAATTAAACCACTCATTACCCCCACCCCCGGTATCCGCTAGTGGAATGTACCAAACCGCATTATTCTTAAAACACACTCAAAAACCACTCATTGTTCTATCAACTACTGACCCAGTTAACTTGAACATAAATGCAGTATAGGCTGTAGCCAGAACGCAAAATGTTGCTGGTAGATAATAGTTGCATTATTACACTTTAAACCAGCGACAGGCTCTGCAGTGAAGTAAAGGGACATTCCACTTTGGAATTGAGGGTCGCAGGTGGAGTAGTTTCGCCCAAAACCTCGCTTAAAACGAACGCTTTAAAAAACAAACAAGGCAAAAAACGAAGTAATCAACGTTTAGACTCTATTTAAATTCGTCAGCGTCGACGCCACACATAAACCACGCAATATTAAGAGTAATATTGTTGCATGGTCGGTGACATTTCCTTTAATGAATGCAGATCATTAAATCGTTTAATTTAGGTTAACTAAAGGGGCGTGGCTTTACCGTACTACAACTACCGGATATTGGAATTTAGAGTACGGTCACTATGACGTCACAGTGTTACTCAGTACACCATGCTACAAAAAAGATTAGCAAAGGAATCGCACATAATAGAAACAAAGAAAGAGACGAAATAAAGCTTACGTTAATTGTGAATCCAACATGACGGTGTAGATCTACGAACACTGCCCCGTGAAATTTACTCCCTAAGTTCAAAACGCTAATTTTGTGTCATCCAATAACCGTTGACTATAACAGATATTATAGTCAGTATTATAACATACAACAATTACAATGTTAATACGAAAAGGAACTGTAGCTTTTACAGAACACAGCCAACCAAAAACACGCATTATAACAAACAACAATTACAATGTTAAAACGAACAGGAACTGTAGCTTTTACAGAACACAGCCAACCAAAAACACGCATTATAACAAAAACAATTACTATGTTAATACGAACAGGAACTGTAGCTTTTACAGTACACAGCTAACCAAAAACACGCATTATAACAAACAACAATTACAATGTTAATACGAACAGGAACTGTAGCTTTTACAGTACACAGCTAACCAAAAACACGCATTATAACAAACAACAATTACAATGTTAATACGAACAGGAACTGTAGCTTTTACAGTACACAGCTAACCAAAAACACGCATTATAACAAACAACAATTATAATGTTAATACGAACAGGAACTGTAGCTTTTACAGAACACAGCTAACCAAAAACACGCATTAAAACAAAAACAATTACAATGTTAATACGAACAGGAACTGCAGCTTTTACAGAACACAGCTAACCAACAACACGCATTATAACAAAAACAATTACAATGTTAATACGAACAGGGACTGTAGCTTTTACAGTACACAGCTAACAAAAAACACGCATTATAACAAACAACAATTACAATGTTAATACGAACTGGAAATGTAGCTTTTACAGAACACAGCTAACCAACAACACGCATTATAACAAAAACAATTACAATGTTAATACGAACAGGAACTGTAGATTTTACAGAACACAGCTAACCAACAACACGCATTATAACAAAAACAATTACTATGTTAATACGAACAGGAACTGTAGCGTTTACAGAACACAGCTAACCAAAAACAAGCATTAAAACAAACAACAATTACTATGTTAATACGAACAGGAACTGTAGTTTTTACATAACACAGCTAACCAACAACACGCATTAAAACAAAAACAATTACAATGTTAATACGAACAGGAACTGTAGCTTTTACAGAACACAGCTAACGAAAAACACGCATTAAAACAAACAACAATTACAATGTTAATAAGAACAGGAGCTGTAGCTTTTACAGAACACAGCTAACCAAAAACACGCATTATTACAAAATCACTTACAATGTTAATACGAACAGGAACTGCAGCTTTTACAGAACACAGCTAACCAAAAACACGCATTAAACAAACAACAATTACAATGTTAATACGAATAGGAACTGTAGCATTTACAGAACACAGCCAACTAAAAACACGCATTATAACAAAATCAATTACAATGTTAATACGAACAGGAACTGTAGCTTTTACAGAACACAGATAACCAACAACACGCATTATAACATACAACAATTACAATGTTAATACGAACAGGAACTGTAGCTTTTACAGAACACAGCCAACCAAAAACACGCATTATAACAAACAACAATTACAATGTTAAAACGAACAGGAACTGTAGCTTTTACAGAACACAGCCAACCAAAAACACGCATTATAACAAACAACAATTACAATGTTAATACGAACAGGAACTGTAGCTTTTACAGAACACAGCTAACCAACAACACGCCTTATTACCAACAACAATTACAATGTTAATACGAACAGGAACTGTAGCTTTTACAGAACACAGCCAACCAAAAACACGCATTATAACAAACAACAATAACAATGTTAATACGAACAGGAACTGTAGCTTTTACAGAACACAGCTAACCAACAACATGCATTATAACATACACAAATTACAATGTTATTACGAACAGGAACTGTAGTTTTTACAGAACCCAGCTAACCAAAAACACGCATTATAACAAACAACAATTACAATGTTAATACGAACTGGAACTGTAGCTTTTACAGAACACAGCTAACCAACAACATGCATTATAACATACAACAATAACAATGTTGATACGAACAGGAACTGTAAGTTTTACAGAACACAGCCAACCAAAAACACGCATTATAACAAACAACAATTACAATGTTAATACGAACAGGAACTGTAGCTTTTACAGAACACAGCCAACCAAAAACACGCATTATAACAAACAACAATTACAATGTTAATACGAACATGAACTGTAGCTTTTACAGAACACAACTAACCAACAACACGCATTATAACAAACACCAATTATAATGTTAATACGAACAGGAACTGTAGCTTTTACAGAACACAGCTAACCAAAAAACACGCATTAAAACAAAAACAATTACTATGTTAATCCGAACAGGAACTGTAGCTTTTACAGAACACAGCTAACCAACAACAGGCATTATTACAAACAACAATTACAATGTTAATACGAACAGGAACTGTAGCTTTTACAGAACACAGCCAACCAAAAACACGCATTATAACAAAATCAATTACAATGTCAATACGAAGAGGAAATGTAGCTTTTACAGAACACAGCTAACCAAAAACACGCATTAAAACAAACAACAATTACAATGTTAATAGGAACAGGAACTGTAGTTTTTACAGAACACAGCCAACCAAAAACACGCATTATAACAAACAACAATTACAATGTTAATACGAACAGGAACTGTAGCTTTTACAGAACACAGCTAACCAACAACACGCCTTATTACATACAACAATTACAATGTTAATACGAACAGGAACTGTAGCTTATACAGAACACAGCCATCCAAAAACACGCATTATAACAAACAACAATTACAATGTTAATCCGAACAGGAACTGTAGCTTTTACAGAACACAGCTAGCCAACAACAGGCATTATTACAAACAACAATTACAATGTTAATACGAACAGGAACTGTAGCTTTTACAGAACACAGCCAACCAAAAACACGCATTATAACAAAATCAATTACAATGTCAATACGAAGAGGAAATGTAGCTTTTACAGAACACAACTAACCAAAAACACGCATTAAAACAAACAACAATTACAATGTTAATACGAACAGGAACTGTAGTTTTTACAGAACACAGCTAACCAAAAACACGCATTATAACAAAAACAATTACTATGTTAATACGAACAGGAACTGTAGCTTTTACAGTACACAGCTAACCAAAAACACGCATTATAACAAACAACAATTACAATGTTAATACGAACAGGAACTGTAGCTTTTACAGAACACAGCTAACCAAAAACACGCATTATAACAAAAACAATTACTATGTTAATACGAACAGGAACTGTAGCTTTTACAGTACACAGCTAACCAAAAACACGCATTATAACAAACACCAATTACAATGTTAATACGAACAGGAACTGTAGCTTTTACAGTACACAGCTAACCAAAAACACGCATTATAACAAACAACAATTATAATGTTAATACGAACAGGAACTGTAGCTTTTACAGAACACAGCTAACTAAAAACACGCATTAAAACAAAAACAATTACAATGTTTATACGAACAGGAACTGTAGCTTTTACAGAACACAGCTAACCAACAACACGCATTATAACAAAAACAATTACAATGTTAATACGAACAGGGACTGTAGCTTTTACAGTACACAGCTAACAAAAAACACGCATTATAACAAACAACAATTACAATGTTAATACGAACAGGAAATGTAGCTTTTACAGAACACAGCTAACCAACAACACGCATTATAACAAAAACAATTACAATGTTAATACGAACAGGAACTGTAGCCTTTACAGAACACAGCTAACCAAAAACACGCATTATAACAAAATCAATTACAATGTCAATACGAAGAGGAACTGTAGATTTTACAGAACACAGCTAACCAAAAACACGCATTCTAACAAAAACAATTACTATGTTAATACGAACAGGAACTGTAGCTTTTACAGTACACAGATAACCAAAAACACGCATTAAATCAAACAACAATTACAATGTTAATACGAACAGGAACTGTAGCTTTTACAAAACACAGCTAACCAAAAACACGCATTACAACAAAAACAATTACTATGTTAATACGAACAGGAACTGTTGTTTTACAGTACACAGCTAACCAAAAACACGCATTATAACAAACAACTATTACAATGTTAATACGAAGAGGAACTGTAGCTTTTACAGAACACAGCTAACCAAAAACACGCATTATAACAAAAACAATTACTATGTTAATACGAACAGGAACTATAGATTTTTCAGAACACAGGTAACCAACAACACACATTATAACAAAGAAAATTACAATGTTAATACGAACAGGAACTGTAGCTTTTACAGAACATAGCTAACCAAAGACAAGCATTAAAGCAAACAACAATTACAATGTTAATACGAACAGGAACTGTTGCTTTTACAGAACACGGATAACCAACAACATGCATTATAACAAAAACAATTACTATGTTAATACGAACAGGAACTGTAGCTTTTACAGAACACAGCTAACTAAAAACAAGCATTAAAATAAACAACAATTACAATGTTAATACGAACAGGAACCATAGCTTTTACAGAACACAGCTAACCAACAACAGGCATTATAACAAAAACAATTACTATGTTAATACGAACAGGAACTGTAGCGTTTACAGAACACAGCTAACCAAAAACAAGCATTAAAACAAACAACAATTACTATGTTAATACGAACAGGAACTGTAGCTTTTACAGAACACATTTAACCAACAACACGCATTAAAACAAAAACAATTATAATGTTAATACGAACAGGAACTCTAGCTTTTACAGAACACAGCTAACCAAAAACACGCATTAAAAAACAAACAACAATTACAATGTTAATACGAACAGGAACTGTAGCTTTTACAGAACACAGCTAACCAAAAACACTCACTATAACAAAATCAATTACAATGTTAATACGAACAGGAACTGTAACTTTTACAGAACACAGCTAATCAAAAACACGCATTATAACAAACAACATTTACAATGTTAATACGAACAGGAACTGTAGTTTCTACAGAACACAGCTAACCAAAAATACGCATTATAACAAACAACAATTACAATGGTAATACGAACAGCAACTGTAGCTTTTACAGAACACAGCTAATCAAAAACACGCATTAAAACAAAAACAATTACAATGTTAATACGAACAGGAACTGTAGCCTTTACAGAACACAGCTAACCAAAAACACGCATTATAACAAAATCAATTACAATGTCAATACGAAGAGGAACTGTAGATTTTACAGAACACAGCTAACCAAAAACACGCATTCTAACAAAAACAATTACTATGTTAATACGAACAGGAACTGTAGCTTTTACAGTACACAGATAACCAAAAACACGCATTAAATCAAACAACAATTACAATGTTAATACGAACAGGAACTGTAGCTTTTACAAAACACAGCTAACCAAAAACACGCATTACAACAAAAACAATTACTATGTTAATACGAACAGGAACTGTTGTTTTACAGTACACAGCTAACCAAAAACACGCATTATAACAAACAACAATTACAATGTTAATACGAACAGGAACTGTAGCTTTTACAGAACACAGATAACCAAAAATACACATTATAAGAAAAACAATTACAATGTTAATACGAACAGGAATTGTAGCTTTTACAGTACACAGCTAACCAAAAACACGCATTATAACAAACAACTATTACAATGTTAATACGAAGAGGAACTGTAGCTTTTACAGAACACAGCTAACCAAAAACACGCATTATAACAAAAACAATTACTATGTTAATACGAACAGGAACTATAGATTTTTCAGAACACAGGTAACCAACAACACACATTATAACAAAGAAAATTACAATGTTAATACGAACAGGAACTGTAGCTTTTACAGAACATAGCTAACCAAAGACAAGCATTAAAGCAAACAACAATTACAATGTTAATACGAACAGGAACTGTTGCTTTTACAGAACACGGATAACCAACAACATGCATTATAACAAACACAATTACTATGTTAATACGAACAGGAACTGTAGCTTTTACAGAACACAGCTAACTAAAAACAAGCATTAAAATAAACAACAATTACAATGTTAATACGAACAGGAACCATAGCTTTTACAGAACACAGCTAACCAACAACAGGCATTATAACAAAAACAATTACTATGTTAATACGAACAGGAACTGTAGCGTTTACAGAACACAGCTAACCAAAAACAAGCATTAAAACAAACAACAATTACTATGTTAATACGAACAGGAACTGTAGCTTTTACAGAACACATTTAACCAACAACACGCATTAAAACAAAAACAATTACAATGTTAATACGAACAGGAACTGTAGCTTTTACAGAACACAGCTAACCAAAAACACGCATTAAAAAACAAACAACAATTACAATGTTAATACGAACAGGAACTGTAGCTTTTACAGAACACAGCTAACCAAAAACACTCACTATAACAAAATCAATTACAATGTTAATACGAACAGGAACTGTAACTTTTACAGAACACAGCTAATCAAAAACACGCATTATAACAAACAACATTTACAATGTTAATACGAACAGGAACTGTAGTTTCTACAGAACACAGCTAACCAAAAATACGCATTATAACAAACAACAATTACAATGGTAATACGAACAGCAACTGTAGCTTTTACAGAACACAGCTAATCAAAAACACGCATTAAAACAAAAACAATTACAATGTTAATACGAACAGGAACTGCAACTTTTACAGAACACAGCTAACCAAAAACACGCATTAAAACAAACAACAATTACAATGTTAATACGAACAGGAACTGTAGCTTTTACAGAATACAGCTAACCAAAAACACACATTATAACAAACAAGAATTACAATGTTAATACGAATAGGAACTGTAGCTTTTACAGAATACAGCTAACCATAAACATGTATTATAACAAACAACAATTACAATGTTAATACGAACAGGAACTGTAGCTTTTACAGAATACAGCTAACCAAAAACACGCATTAAAACATACAACAATTACAATGTTATTACGAACAGGAACTGTACCTTTTACAGAACACAGCTAGCCAAAAACAAACATTATAACAAACAACAATTACAATGTTAATACGAACAGGAACTGTAGCTTTTACAGAACACAGCTGACCAAAAACACGCATTATAACAAACAACAATTACAATGTTAATACGAACAGGAACTGTAGCTTTTACAGAACACAGCTAACCAAAAACACGCATTAAAACAAACAACAATTACAAAGTTAATACGAACAGGAACTATAGCTTTTACAGAACACAGCTAAACAAAAACACGCATTATAACAAACAACAATTACAATGTTAATACGAACAGGAACTGTAGCTTTTACAGAACACAGCTAACCAAAAACACAGATTATAACAAACAACAATTACAATGTTAATACGAACAGGAACTGTAGCTTTTACAGAACACAGCTAACCAATAACACGCATTATAACAAAAATCAATTGCTATGTTAATACGAACAGGAACTGTAGCTTTTACAGAACACAGCTAACCAAAAACACGCATTATAACAAAAACAATTACTATGTTAATACGAACAGGAACTGTAGCTTTTACAGTACACAGCTAACCAAAAACACGCATTATAACAAACAACAATTACAATGTTAATACGAACAGGAACTGTAGCTTTTACAGAATACAGCTAACCAAAAACACACATTATAACAAACAAGAATTACAATGTTAATACGAATAGGAACTGTAGCTTTTACAGAATACAGCTAACCATAAACATGTATTATAACAAACAACAATTACAATGTTAATACGAACAGGAACTGTAGCTTTTACAGAATACAGTTAACCAAAACACGCATTAAAACATACAACAATTACAATGTTAATACGAACAGTAACTGTACCTTTTACAGAACACAGCTAACCAAAAACAAACATTATAACAAACAACAATTACAATGTTAATACGAACAGGAACTGTAGCTTTTACAGAACACAGCTGACCAAAAACACACATTATAACAAACAACAATTACAATGTTAATACGAACAGGAACTGTAGCTTTTACAGAACACAGCTAACCAAAAACACGCATTAAAACAAACAACAATTACAAAGTTAATACGAACAGGAACTATAGCTTTTACAGAACACAGCTAACCAACAACACGCATTATAACAAAAACAATTACAATGTTAATACGAACAGGAACTGTAGCTTTTACAGAACACAGCTAACCAAAAACACACATTATAACAAACAACAATTACAATGTAAATACGAACAGGAACTGTAGTTTTTACAGACACAGCTAACCAAAAACACGCATTATAACAAACAACAATTACAATGTTAATGCGAACAGGAACTGTAGCTTTTACAGAACACAACTAACCAAAAACACGCATTAAAACAAAAACAATTACAATGTTAATACGAACAGGAACTGTAACTTTTACAGAACACAGCTAACCAAAAACACGCATTAAAACAAACAACAATTACAATGTTAATACGAACAGGAACTGTAGCTTTTACAGAATACAGCTAACCAAAAACACACATTATACAAACAACAATTACAATGTTAATACGAATAGGAACTGTAGCTTTTACAGAATACAGCTAACCATCAACACGTATTATAACAAACAACAATTACAATGTTAATACGAACAGGAACTGTAGCTTTTACAGAACACAGCTAACCAAAAACACGCATTAAAACAAAAACAATTACAATGTTAATACGAACAGGAACTGTAACTTTTACAGAACACAGCTAACCAAAAACACGCATTAAAACAAACAACAATTACAATGTTAATACGAACAGGAACTGTAGCTTTTACAGAACACAGCTAACCAAAAACACACATTATAACAAACAACAATTACAATGTTAATACGAACAGGAACTGTAGCTTTTACAGAACACAGCTGACCAAAAATACGCATTATAACAAACAACAATTACAATGTTAATACGATCAGGAACTGTAGCTTTTACAGAATATAGCTAACCAAAAACACACATTATAACAAACAACAATTACAATGATAATACGAATAGGAACTGTAGCTTTTACAGAATACAGCTAACCATAAACACGTATTATAACAAACAACAATTACAATGTTAATACGAACAGGAACTGTAGGTTTTACAGAATACAGCTAACCAAAAACACGCATTAAAACAAACAACAATTACAATGTTAATACGAACAGGAACTGTAACTTTTACAGAACACAGCTAACCAAAAATACGCATTAAAACAAACAACAATTACAATGTTAATACGAACAGGAACTGTAGCTTTTACAGAATACAGCTAACCAAAAACACACATTATAACAAACAACAATTACAATGTTAATACGAATAGGAACTGTAGCTTTAACAGAATACAGCTAACCATAAACACGTATTATAACAAACAACAATTACAATGTTAATACGAACAGGAACTGTAGCTTTTACAGAATACAGCTAACCAAAAACACGCATTAAAACAAACAACAATTACAATGTTAATACGAACAGGAACTGTAGCTTTTACATAACACAGCTAACCAAAAACACGCATTATAACAAACAACAATTACAATGTTAATATGAACCGGAACTGTAGATTTTACAGAACACAGCTAACCAAAAACACGCATTATAACAAACAACAATTACAAAGTTAATACGAACAGGAACTATAGCTTTTACAGAACACAGCTAACCAAAAACACGCATTATAACAAACAACAATTACAATGTTAATACGAACAGGAACTGTAGCTTTTACAGAACACAGCTAACCAAAAACACGCATTAAAACAAACAACAATTACAATGTTAATACGATCAGGAACTGTAGCTTTTACAGAACACAGCTAACCAAAAACACGCATTAAAACAAACAACAATTACAATGTTAATACGAACAGGAACTGTAGCTTTTACAGAACACAGCCAACCAAAAAGACACATAATAAACAACAATTACAATGTTAATGCGAACAGGAACTGAAGCTTTTACAGAACACAGCTAACCAAAAACACACATTATAACAAACAACAATTACAATGTTAATACGAACAGGAACTGTAGGTTTTACAGAATACAGCTAACCAAAAACACGCATTAAAACAAACAACAAATACAATGTTAATACGAACAGGAACTGTAACTTTTACAGAACACAGCTAACCAAAAATACGCATTAAAACAAACAACAATTACAATGTTAATACGAACAGGAACTGTAGCTTTTACAGAATACAGCTAACCAAAAACACACATTATACAAACAACAATTACAATGTTAATACGAATAGGAACTGTAGCTTTTACAGAATACAGCTAACCATCAACACGTATTATAACAAACAACAATTACAATGTTAATACGAACAGGAACTGTTTACATTTTACAGAACACAGCTAACCAAAAACACGCATTAAAACAAAAACAATTACAATGTTAATACGAACAGGAACTGTAACTTTTACAGAACACTGCTAACCAAAAACACGCATTAAAACAAACAACAATAACAATGTTAATACGAACAGAAACTGTAGCTTTTACAGAATACAGCTAACCAAAAACACACATTATAACAAACAACAATTACAATGTTAATACGAATAGGAACTGTAGCTTTTACAGAATACAGTTAACCATAAACACGTATTATAACAAACAACAATTACAATGTTAATACGAACAGGAACTGTAGCTTTTACAGAACACAGCTGACCAAAAACACGCATTATAACAAACAACAATTACAATGTTAATACGAACAGGAACTGTAGCTTTTACAGAACACAGCTAACCAAAAACACGCATTAAAACAAACAACAATTACAAAGTTAATACGAACAGGAACTATAGCTTTTACAGAACACAGCTACCAAAAACACGCATTATAACAAACAACAATTACAATGTTAATACGAACAGGAACTGTAGTTTGTACAGAACACAGCTAACCAAAAACACGCATTAAAACAAACAACAATTACAATGTTAATACGAACAGGAACTGTAGCTTTTACAGAACACTGCTAACCAAAAACACGCATTATAACAAACAACAATTACAATGTCAATACGAACAGGAACTGTACCTTTTACAGAACACAGCTAACCAAAAACAAACATTATAACAAACAACAATTACAATGTTAATACGAACAGGAACTGTAGCTTTTACAGAACACTTCTAACCAAAAACACTCATTATAACAAACAACCATTACAATGTTAATACGAACAGGAACTGTAGCTTTTACAGAACACAGCTAACCAAAAACACGCATTAAAACAAACAACAATTACAAAGTTAATACGAACAGGAACTGTAGCATTTACAGAGCACAGCTAACCAAAAACACACATTATAACAAACAACAATTACAATGATAATACGAACAGGAACTGTAGATTTTACAGAACACAGCTAACCAAAAACACACATTATAACAAACTACAATTACAATGTTAATACGAACAGGAACTGTAGCTTTTACAGAACACAGCTAACCAACAACACGCATTATAACAAAAATCAATTACTATGTTAATACGAACAGGAACTGTAACTTTTACAGAATACAGCTAACCAAAAACACACATTATAACAAACAACAATTACAATGTTAATACGAATAGGAACTGTAGCTTTTACAGAATACAGCTAACCATAAACACGTATTATAACAAACAACAATTACAATGTTAATACGAACAGGAACTGTAGCTTTTACAGAATACAGCTAACCAAAAACACGCATTAAAACAAACAACAATTACAATGTTAATACGAACAGGAACTGTAGCTTTTACAGAACACAGCTAACCAAAAACACACATTATAACAAACAACAATTACAATGTTAATACGAACAGGAACTGTAGCTTTTACAGAACACAGCTAACCAAAAACACGCATTAAAACAAACAACAATTACAAAGTTAATACGAACAGGAACTATAGCTTTTACAGAACACAGCTAACCAAAAACACGCATTATAACAAACAATAAGTGCAATGTTAATACGAACAGGAACTGTAGCTTTTACAGTACACAGCTAACCAAAAACACGCATTAAAACAAACAACAATTACAATGTTAATACGAAAAGGAACTGTAGCTTTTACAGAACACTGCTAACCAAAAACACGCATTATAACAAACAACAATTACAATGTCAATACGATCAGGAACTGTAGCTTTTACAGAACACAGCTAACCAAAAACACGCATTAAAACAAACAACAATTACAATGTTAATACGAACAGGAACTGTAGCTTTTACAGAACACAGCCAACTAAAAAGACACATAATAAACAACAATTACAATGTTAATGCGAACAGGAACTGAAGCTTTTACAGAACACAGCTAACCAAAAACACACATTATAACAAACAACTATTACAATGTTAATACGAACAGGAACTGTAGCTTTTACAGAATATAGCTAACCAAAAACACACATTATAACAAACAACAATTACAATGTTAATACGAATAGGAACTGTAGCTTTTACAGAATACAGCAAACCATAAACACGTATTATAACAAACGACAATTACAATGTTAATACGAACAGGAACTGTAGGTTTTACAGAATACAGCTAACCAAAAACACGCATTAAAACAAACAACAATTACAATGTTAATACGAACAGGAACTGTAACTTTTACAGAACACAGCTAACCAAAAACACACATTATAACAAACAACAATTACAATGTTAATACGAACAGGAACTGCAGCTTTTACAGAACACAGCTGACCAAAAACACGCATTATAACAAACAACAATTACAATGTTAATACGAACAGGAACTGTAGCTTTTACAGAATATAGCTAACCAAAAACACACATTATAACAAACAACAATTACAATGTTAATACGAATAGGAACTGTAGCTTTTACAGAATACAGCTAACCATAAACACGTATTATAACAAACAACAATTACAATGTTAATACGTACAGGAACTGTAGGTTTTACAGAATACAGCTAACCAAAAACACGCATTAAAACAAACAACAATTACAATGTTAATACGAACAGGAACTGTAACTTTTACAGAACACAGCTAACCAAAAACACACATTATAACAAACAACAATTACAATGTTAATACGAACAGGAACTGTAGCTTTTACAGAACACAGCTGACCAAAAGCACGCATTATAACAAACAACAATTACAATGTTAATACGAACAGGAACTGTAGCTTTTACAGAACACAGCTAACCAAAAAAACGCATTAAAACAAACAACAATTACAAAGTTAATACGAACAGGAACTATAGCTTTTACAGAACACAGCTAACCAAAAACACGCATTATAAAAAACAACAATTACAATGTTAATACGAACAGGAACTGTAGCTTTTACAGAACACAGCTAACCAAAAACACGCATTAAAACAAACAACAATTACAATGTTAATACGAAAAGGAACTGTAGCTTTTACAGAACACTGCTAACCAAAAACACGCATTATAACAAACAACAATTACAATGTCAATACGAACAGGAACTGTAGCTTTTACAGAACACAGCTAACCAAAAACACGCATTAAAACAAACAACCATTACAATGTTAATACGAACAGGAACTGTAGCTTTTACAGAACACAGCTAACCAAAAACACACATTATAACAAACAACTATTACAATGTTAATACGAACAGGAACTGTAGCTTTTACAGAACACAGCTAACCAAAAACACGCATTAAAACAAACAACAATTACAAAGTTAATACGAACAGGAACTGTAGCATTTACAGAGCACAGCTAACCAAAAACACACATTATAACAAACAACAATTACAATGATAATACGAACAGGAACTGTAGATTTTACAGAACACAGCTAACCAAAAACACACATTATAACAAACTACAATTACAATGTTAATACGAACAGGAACTGTAGCTTTTACAGAACACAGCTAACCAACAACACGCATTATAACAAAAATCAATTACTATGTTAATACGAACAGGAACTGTAACTTTTACAGAATACAGCTAACCAAAAACACACATTATAACAAACAACAATTACAATGTTAATACGAATAGGAACTGTAGCTTTTACAGAATACAGATAACCATAAACACGTATTATAACAAACAACAATTACAATGTTAATACGAACAGGAACTGTAGCTTTTACAGAATACAGCTAACCAAAAACACGCATTAAAACAAACAACAATTACAATGTTAATATGAACAGGAACTGTAGCTTTTACAGAACACAGCTAACCAAAAACACACATTATAACAAACAACAATTACAATGTTAATACGAACAGGAACTGTAGCTTTTACAGAACACAGCTAACCAAAAACACGCATTAAAACAAACAACAATTACAAAGTTAATACGAACAGGAACTATAGCTTTTACAGAACACAGCTAACCAAAAACACGCATTATAACAAACAATAATTGCAATGTTAATACGAACAGGAACTGTAGCTTTTACAGGACACAGCTAACCAAAAACACGCATTAAAACAAACAACAATTACAATGTTAATTTGAAAAGGAACTGTAGCTTTTACAGAACACTGCTAACCAAAAACACGCATTATAACAAACAACAATTACAATGTCAATACGATCAGGAACTGTAGCTTTTACAGAACACAGCTAACCAAAAACACGCATTAAAACAAACAACAATTACAATGTTAATACGAACAGGAACTGTAGCTTTTACAGAACACAGCCAACCAAAAAGACACATAATAAACAACAATTGCAATGTTAATGCGAACAGGAACTGAAGCTTTTACAGAACACAGCTAACCAAAAACACACATTATAACAAACAACTATTACAATGTTAATACGAACAGGAACTGTAGCTTTTACAGAATATAGCTAACCAAAAACACACATTATAACAAACAACAATTACAATGTTAATACGAATAGGAACTGTAGCTTTTACAGAATACAGCTAACCATAAACACGTATTATAACAAACAACAATTACAATGTTAATACGAACAGGAACTGTAGGTTTTACAGAATACAGCTAACCAAAAACACGCATTAAAACAAACAACAATTACAATGTTAATACGAACAGGAACTGTAACTTTTACAGAACACAGCTAACCAAAAACACACATTATAACAAACAACAATTACAATGTTAATACGAACAGGAACTGCAGCTTTTACAGAACACAGCTGACCAAAAACACGCATTATAACAAACAACAATTACAATGTTAATACGAACAGGAACTGTAGCTTTTACAGAATATAGCTAACCAAAAACACACATTATAACAAACAACAATTACAATGTTAATACGAATAGGAACTGTAGCTTTTACAGAATACAGCTAACCATAAACACGTATTATAACAAACAACAATTACAATGTTAATACGAACAGGAACTGTAGGTTTTACAGAATACAGCTAACCAAAAACACGCATTAAAACAAACAACAATTACAATGTTAATACGAACAGGAACTGTAACTTTTACAGAACACAGCTAACCAAAAACACACATTATAACAAACAACAATTACAATGTTAATACGAACAGGAACTGTAGCTTTTACAGAACACAGCTGACCAAAAGCACGCATTATAACAAACAACAATTACAATGTTAATACGAACAGGAACTGTAGCTTTTACAGAACACAGCTAACCAAAAAACGCATTAAAACAAACAACAATTACAAAGTTAATACGAACAGGAACTATAGCTTTTACAGAACACAGCTAACCAAAAACACGCATTATAAAAAACAACAATTACAATGTTAATACGAACAGGAACTGTAGCTTTTACAGAACACAGCTAACCAAATACACGCATTAAAACAAACAACAATTACAATGTTAATACGAAAAGGAACTGTAGCTTTTACAGAACACTGCTAACCAAAAACACGCATTATAACAAACAACAATTACAATGTCAATACGAACAGGAACTGTAGCTTTTACAGAACACAGCTAACCAAAAACACGCATTAAAACAAACAACCATTACAATGTTAATACGAACAGGAACTGTAGCTTTTACAGAACACAGCCAACCAAAAAGACACATTATAACAAACAACAATTACAATGTTAATACGAACAAGAACTGTAGCTTTTACAGAACACAGCTAACCAAAAACACACATTATAACAAACAACTATTACAATGTTAATACGAACAGGAACTGTAGCTTTTACAGAACACAGCTAACCAAAAACACACATAAAAACAAACAACAATTACAATGTTAATACGAACAGGAACAGTAGCTTTTACAGAACACAGCTAACCATAAACACGTATTATAACAAACAACAATTACAATGTTAATACGAACAGGAACTGTAGCTTTTACAGAATATAGCTAACCAAAAACACGCATTAAAACAAACAACAATTACAATGTTAATACCAACAGGAACTGTAGCTTTTACAGAACACAGCTAACCAAAAACACACATTATAACAAACAACAATTACAATGTTAATACGAACAGGAACTGTAGCTTTTACAGAACACAGCTGACCAAAAACACGCATTATAACAAACAACAATTACAATGTTAATACGAACAGGAACTGTAGCTTTTACAGAACACAGCTAACCAAAAACACGCATTAAAACAAACAACAATTACAAAGTTAATACGAACAGGAACTATAGCTTTTACAGAACACAGTTAACTAAAAACACGCATTATAACAAACAACAATTACAATGCTAATACGAACAGGAACTGTAGCTTTTACAGAACACTGCTAACCAAAAACACGCATTATAACAAACAACAATTACAATGTTAATACGAACAGGACCTGTAGCTTTTACAGAACACAGCTAACCAAAAACACGCATTAAAACAAACAACAATTACAATGTTAATACGAACAGGAACTGTAGCTTTTACAGAACACAGCCAACCAAAAAGACACATTATAACAAACAACAATTACAATGTTAATACGAACAGGAACTGTAACTTTTACAGAACACAGCTAACCAAAAACACGCATTATAACAAACAACAATTACAATGTTAATACGAACAGGAACTGTAGCTTTTACAGAACACAGCTAACCAAAATCACACATCATAACAAACAACAATTACAATGTTAATACGAACAGGAACTGTAGCTTTTACAGAACACAGCTAACCAAAAAACACACATTATAACAAACAACAATTACTATGTTTATACGAACAGGAACTGTAGCTTTTACAGAACACAGCTAACCAAAAAACACACATTATAACAAACAACAATTACAATGTTAATACGAACAGGAACTGTAGCTTTTACAGAACACAGCTGACCAAAAACACGCATTATAGCAAACAACAATTACAATGTTAATACGAACAGGAACTGTAGCTTTTACAGAACACAGCTAACCAAAAACACGCATTAAAACAAACAACAATTACAAAGTTAATACGAACAGGAACTATAGTTTTTACAGAACACAGCTAACCAAAAACACGCTTTATAACAAACAACAATAATAAGGTTAATACGAACAGGAACTGTAGCTTTTACAGAACACAGCTAACCAAAAACACGCTTTAAAACAAACAACAATTACAATGTTAATACGAACAGGAACTGTAGCTTTTACAGAACACTGCTAACCAAAAACACGCATTATAACAAACAACAATTACAATGTTAATACGAACAGGAACAGTAGCTTTTACAGAACACAGCTAACCATAAACACGCATTATAACAAACAACAATTACAATGTTAATACGAACAGGAACTGTAGCTTTTACAGAATATAGCTAACCAAAAACACGCATTAAAACAAACAACAATTACAATGTTAATACGAACAGGAACTGTAGCTTTTACAGAACAGAGCTAACCAAAAACACACATTATAACAAACAACAATTACAATGTTAATACGAACAGGAACTGTAGCTTTTACAGAACACAGCTGACCAAAAACTCGCATTATAACAAACAACAATTACAATGTTAATACGAACAGGAACTGTAGCTTTTACAGAACACAGCTAACCAAAAACACGCATTAAAACAAACAACAATTACAAAGTTAATACGAACAGGAACTATAGCTTTTACAGAACATGGTTTTGAGAGAGTAAATAAATAAATACCGCCGGGCTATATTCTCTAACAGACAAGGCTGCATTAGCAGGAAATTTGAGTATAACACATAGATGATCATGTCCATATGAACATAAAAACAAAAGCATAGAAATACTCAATGACTTGGCAGAAGCCAGAGCAACAAGAGAACCAACCATTAAGGGTTTGGGATCATTTACAAATTTAACTGGTATGCTATTAAACACCAATGCAGGGTTAGCTATGTTATTTTCCTTTGCACTAAATAATTTGTTGATGATATTTATATATTCTGAAGAAGAGATAAAAAAGTGGTTGACATTGGTATACATTAGTTGCTTAATCATGTTAAAGTTGGTACATGCTTTTGGTGAAAACATTTCGAAACAGGGCTTTATGGGGTATGTAAGCATAACAATACTGTGCGTGTATAACACATCTATTGCAGTGAGAAATACAATGTTCATTAGTAACCAAAAGTATCATTCAGTTTGTCAGTCTATATGCAATATAGTACCGCATACATCACACGCTCACGAAAGCACTTTATGTTTACGGCTTCACACCTACAAACGATGAGAAGTATGTCTCCAACTATGTAAAATGAAGTGGCTATTTCAGTCTATGAGAGATATTTCACGTCACACACCATTGTTTGTGTGTACAAAGCCCCGATCACAAGTTTTCCCTTGGCGTAAGTGGCAGATGTAGATGCCTTGATGCCACTTCCGTCGTCCGAGAACACCTCCTCTACCTCGTCCACCATGTTGTCTCGAATCTTCACTCTCAGTACCTAAATGAGAAATGTCGTTCCTTCTATTACTTTATTTAAACCCTGAACAAACATACTGTCTCGCATCTTCACTCTCAGTACCTCAGTGAGAAATATCATACTTTCTATTACTTATTTAAACCCTGAACAAACATATTGTCTCGCATCTTCACTCTCAGTACCTCAGTGAGAAATATCATACTTTCTATTACTTATTTAAACCCTGAACAAACATATTGTCTCGCATCTTCACTTTCAGTACTCACTGAGAAATATCATACTTTCTTTTACTTATTTAAACCCTGAACAAACATATTGTCTCGCATCTTCACTCTCAGAACCTCACTGAGAAATATGGTACTTTCTATTACTTATTTAAACCCTGACCAACCATATTGTGTCGCATCTTCATTCTCAGTACCTCACTGAGAAATATGGTACTTTCTATTACTTATTTAAACCCTGACCAACCATATTGTGTCGCATCTTCTCTCTCAGTGCCTCACAGTGAAATGCTGTACTTTCTATTACTTATTTAAACCCTGACCAACCATATTGTCTCGCATCTTTTCTCTCAGTACCTCAGTGAAAAAAATTACTTATACAAATACAAACTTACCAACTTCTAGTATATAATGGGCTTTTAAAACCGAATATGTTTGCATTTAAAAAAACTGTAGTAGATCTTGGCATATGCTTTGAAAAGGATATGAACATGTTCACATCGTGTTCTCATCCCAGAAATAAATAACAATTTATCATGACAACGATACGTATGCATGAGTGACTTGGAATCGTAAAGGAAATTTCCCACAAATCCACGCCGCCGTCGTGAAAGCAACTGTCATACATACTGATGCCGATAACATACCTGTGACGGGGGAATGGAGTTCATTATGTTAAAAGGGTCAGCAATTTTCCATGTGATGGGATGACTGCCGATCCAGAGATCACCTGTATGGGGATCTACCTCAATGTTGTCTATACCAGAACCTAGGTACATCTCCTGTAGAACAGTGTAAACGTATAACAGAATAGTACAGCAGCAATATTCCCATAATACACTTACAATATAATATAATTGTTCAGCAACAATATCTCTCTGATTTCACTTGTCACACTATCATAGCTACATTTCTATGGCTAAAATGTTATGCCTGCGAATGTAGGGTCAACAAAAAAATTGTCTATTATTTATTCATGTATTGGGTGGGGAGGGGGATGGTGAATATACTCTGCTTCCGTCAGATTATTGGGGCCTCCGCCCCACCCCCTGTTCCTACACATATGATGAAGATTAACATTACAGGGACACACGGCAATCTTGATATTTTCAAAACTCGCGGCGCCCAGAAAAAACCAAGAGCTTAGAAAGACACAAAGCAAGTACTCATTGACTTAGAAGCTGGAGCAACAAGAGAACAAACCATTAAGGGTACGAGAAGACAAGATTTAAGACAAACATCAAACTCTTGAAGATTTATGCCCCGGTCACATGAAGCTCCCGGGCTGTTTACGGTCCCCGTAAGGGCCAAAACCCTGAGAACCCGTGGGAAATCACACGGCATGCCGTGCAGGCCCGCACGATTTTCCGAAGATTTTTGGACCCGTAGGGGCGCCGTATAGCCCGTGGCTGTGAAAGTTGAGCATGCACAACTTTCAGACACGGTCTTCTACGATTTTGGTCCCGTAGAAGGCCCGTAGACAGTCGTGCGGGGCTCGTGCGGGTGCCCGTACGGGTCCCTTACGGGCCCGCAGGACTGATCGTACGGGTGTTCTTAAGCCCGTACGGAGCCCGCACGTGCACCGTAGGGTACACGTACGGGTTCTTGCGATCCAGTGGCCAACAAATCGTAAGAAGACGCAGAGAACACGTAGAACGCCCGTAGACCGTCCGTATGCATGTGACCACAACATCGCAGGAGGGTGATTTCGTACGGACTTCCCACGGGCCACAGGCCCGTATGGCTCCCCAAGTCCTACGGGTCCGGGACCACTCTTAGGTCTCATCTGACCGAGGCATTAGGTAGACGTCATCATAGGGCCCACACTCTGTCCGGTAAGTATATTCAGTATTTTCCGCGCTAATAAAACATCGGAAATGAGTTATACCCTACTTATACGTCAATGGTTTCTCTTACAACTTACAAATATTTGCACCAGATTGTTGGATGTTTCCCTCCGGTAGACATGTAGTGTTTTGCGTCCCCATTCTGCCATATATACCGTCCTTAAATGTACAAACATACAAAGTTAACGTTAACTACTCTGTCATTTGTCATGACTATAGTCATCGTCGGATAACGAAGGGCGATGAATGTAGTATTAAAATAAGGTATAAAAGTCGAACAGGAAATAAAGCTTTCACAGAACACAGTAAACCCCAAAACACGCAAAAGGACACACATGAATTATGGAACGCCAAACACGACTTTGATGGTCATTTCCCATTATGATGCGGTCATGTTCATTATGATGTGATCACTTTCCATTATGATGTGGTCGCTTTACATTATGATGTGGTCATTTGTCATTATGATGTGGTCACTTTCCATTATGATGTGGTCACTTTACATTATGATGTGGTCACTTTCCATTATGATGTGGTCATTTGTCATTATGATGTGGTCACTTTCCATTATGATGTGGTCATTTGTCACTATGATGTGGTCATTTTCCATTATGATGTGGTCACTTTCATTATGATGTGGTCACTTTACATTATGATGTGGTCATTTGTCATTATGATGTGGTCACTTTCCATTATGATGTGGTCATTTGTCATTATGATGTTGTCACTTTACATTATGATGTGGTCACTTTTCATTATGATGTGGTTACTTTGTATTATGATGTGGTCGCTTTTCATTATGACGTGGTCACTTTTCATTATGATGTGGTCACTTTCCATTATGATGTGGTCATTTGTCATCATAATGTAAAGTGACCACGTCATAATGAAAAGCGACCACATCATAATACAAAGTAACCACATCATAATGAAAAGTGACCACATCATAATGTAAAGTGACCACATTATAATGAAAAGTGACCACATCATAATGGAAAATGACCACATCATAATAGACACTTACCACATCATAATGAAAAGTAACCACATCATAATGTAAAGTGACCACATCATAACAATAAGTGACCACATCATAATGAAAATTGACCACATCATAATGGAAAATGACCACATCATAATGACAAATGACCACATCATAATGTAAAGCGACCACATCATAATGGAAAGTGACCACATCATAATGGAAAATGACCAAATCATAATGACAAATGACCACATCATAATGGAAAGCGACCACATCATAATGGAAGTGACCACATCATAATGGAAAATGACCACATCATAATGACAAATGACCACATCATAATGGAAAGTGACCACATGATAATGACAAATGACCACATCATAATGTAAAGCGACCACATGATAATGACAAATGACCACATCATAATGTAAAGCGACCACATCATAATGGAAAGTGACCACATCATAATGTAAAGTGACCACATCATAATGTAAAGTGATCACATCATAACAAAAAGTGACCACATCATAATGAAAAGTGACCACATCATAATGGAAAATGACCACATCATAATGACAAATGACCACATCATAATGGAAAGTGACCACATCATAATGACAAATGACCACATCATAATGTTAAGCGACCACATCATAATGGAAAGTGACCACATCATAATGTTAAGCGACCACATCATAATGAAAATGACCATCAAAGTCGTGTTTGGCGTTCCATAATGAATGGCAATGTTAACATATGACGTCACAAACACGAAAAAGGTTGACAATAGGGCTACCGCCTTGGAACGGTCAGTGGCAAAAAAGGCCGCTGGGGATTTAAACTAGGGTGCTCCAAACCTCACACTTACCCTACTGTCATCCCAATAAAACAAGGCAGCATTAATAGGCAATATAAGTAAAACACAAAGATGCTCGTGTATATATAAATACAAAAACAACAATAGCCTAGAAAGCCACAAAAAGGTACTCAATGACTTCGCAGAAGAAACAAGCGAATAAACCATTGAGGGCACGACAAGACAAGATTGCAGACGAACATCTGACGTCAAAGTCCTTTTGGGTTTTAGGTAGACGTCATCACAGGGTCCACAGCCTGTCTGGTCATCGCACAATTAAAGGGGTAAGCATAGTGGCGAACTGTAAATGGGTCCACAACCAAGCATGCAGTGCGTTGCAAAATGATATGTCATAACCTCTTTTGATGAACCTTTTAAAAAGTTTAACAAAGATAGTATGAAAGTGGTCATGACCAAGGATCTTACAAAGTTTGTAAATCACATCATCATAGTAGTCAGTTTGTGATAGTCCTTGTCGCAGAAGAGTTCTCAAATTACTTTTATATTTGAAAAGAGGATCAGGGTTACGATAATAAACGGTAGCCCTGATGGAGTAACATTTTAGTTATACAAAGATTGCGAATATTAAAGTCCTCAACTCGAGTACAAGCTCTAGAAAAACGAATAAGTTGAGACACATAGACCCTATAAGAAGTTGCTCGGGGAACATCCACATCTAAATGGGGATAATTAACAATATCAACATTAAAACCATCTATGTTGTTATAGACTTTGCTGATTATTTCACCATATTCAAATATCGAGAAAAGAAATTCAGAAATATTGGCTTTGTTAAGTTGAAGTTCTTTAGGATATATATTATTAACCATAGTAGAAAAGAAAGGTTGTAAATGTCCAATAGGTCATCCAGATACCGAAAGGTGTCATTAAAGGCTCAAATAACATCTGCCTAGGTATCTGGTGAAAGAATCAACATGAAATCTCATTCATTGCAATATAAAAACAAATCTGCGACAAGGGTGCACAGTTCGTACCCATAGGGATACCAATAATTTGTATATAAACGGTAGTTCTATACTTGACAAAAATATTACCTAATAGAATATCTTAAAAGTATCATTGTGTCCTGCAACAGAGCGATACTGGATACATTTGTACAAAGGGAGATGATTTGTACAGACGCGCAATATGTACAGGGTTATCAATTAAAATAAGAAAACATATACATTATAAGAAGTTAGTGTGAAATATGAAATGTGAAGTGTGAAATATGAATTATGAAATGCAGTGTGAAGTGTGAAGTGTGAAACACGAAGTGTGAAATGCAAAATGTTAAGAAACACTCTATATTCTCAATATTGAAAAAACATTTTGCGTGTAAAGAGATCTACTCAAAATGATTTTATCTCTGGGGAGTTAGGGAGAACAGCATTGATTACAAATAGATATGTATTAATAATAAAATACTTGTTAAAAATCATTTACTCGAATGAATATAAATTTATTAAATATGTATAACTGATGCCGACGTAATGCCAAATACAACGATTTTGGTTAAATTGCTACAGACATTATTGGGGAATCTTGGATTGTTTGATGCATGGTTATATCAGGGAGTTGGAAATAGCGATACATTTTTAAGCATAGTAAAACAAAGATTTTAGTCGTAAGCATTACTTAACCTGTATAAATATACCAAACTTTAGACAAGCGTTATCCAGATTGAGACTTTCCTCCCATAATCTAGAAATTGAGAAAGGTAGATGCCATAGACCATTAGGTATACGGTTAGATGAAAGAAAATGTAGAGTTTGTAACAAGATAATAAAGTGCACAAATTATTATGGTATATGATTAAAAAATAACATTGATAAATATTATTGGAAAAAGCCCAGCATGCTGAAATTTTTAGAGCTAATAAAGTGCGAAAAAAATAAATAAATGAAAAAACCTTCTTTTTTTTTTTTTAAATTTCGATCACCAAATTAATGGTAATCCATTTATTCACCCCGTAATAGGTCTGTGAGGGTCGGGGTGGGCCACCTCTCAACAAACCGTACAGATATAGATGTAATATGCATAATATTTATTATATATAAACAGTTTTCCAAATATATAGAAGAAAAAAAAAATGCATATCTTGATTAGAAACTATATAAATGGGGAGTTTTTTTTTTATATTTCTTTACAATATTCAAAAGAAGATTTAAAATACAATTTTAATAAAAGGGGCTCTCTGCAATCTGAGGGTCCTTCAATTTTTTTTTTATTATTTACAAATACACCAGAATGCTGTGTGTCCCTTTAAATCTTGATATTTACACAATTTTCAAAATATTTATTTTGTTACTTTAATACGCCTTCATTGATAATTGTAAAGAAATATTTTTTTTTCAAAACCCAGCATATTGTATAAAGAATTGTTTAACGTAGATAGATACAATGCTAATATAATCAACTATGATTGTTTCAGTTTTTATACAAGATCCACATACCATCTCTGCTGAGTTTTTCAATAGTTGACTGTGAAACAAAAATGGTGTTATCCACTAAATATATAAAGAAAATACAAGATATTTCTATGGAGGTGTGACTCTTCTATATTCAGTGGGAACAGCGGGGAACATAATTTAATTTAACAGTTATTACACATTTCTTGGGATTTTCCTTTTGTCAAAAAAGACAAAACAAAAAACAAGATGAAGGAACAAGATAGATGAAACAAGATAGATGTGCTGCACAGTGTAACTCTTAAAATTTAAAACAAAACTAATTATTAAGTAGGGATTTATAAGTCAACCAAGGTTTTTCGAATTTATCAAATGTAAAACTTTTAATTGCGTTTATTTTTTCAGTTTGATATATGTATTTAATTTGTGGTATGAAATTTCCGAACAATGGTAATCTTCCGTTTAACTTACATTTATATATGAACTATTTTGCATGTAAAATTAGTTTATTTAAAACATTGTCATATTCACTAGACCAAAAAATTATATATTTTGTAATCCATTCCGGTTGGATTATTATATTATTATCATTGCAAGTAATCTTAAAAATATTCCAAAAAGTTTTGGTATATTTACATTCCCAAAATAAATGTGTAATGGTTTAAATGTGTAACAACAGATCTCTTTATTTTGTCTGGGTGATTATTCCAGAGGAAATTAAAACACATATTTTGCATCAGTGTGACCTGGTCTTCAGGTGGATTAGGTAATGATGAAATTAAATTATTTAACTTTGGTAAAGCTAAGCTTTTTATAACAGTGATTTTTCCAAAGGGTGTGAGTATTCTTTTTGACCAGGACAGTAATAATGATTTAATTTCGTTTATTTTTCTGTCATAATTTAATGCAACCACACTCCTCAAATGTGTTGACATAATAATTCCTAGGATCTCAAGTTCCCCCTGATCCCAATTAAGGCCCGTGTCTGTGCATAATTTTACATTAGAACCTTTATTTTTCCCAAACCATATAACTCTGGTTTTATCAACATTAACATTAAGACCTGAAATATCTCCATAGAATTTTAAAACCATTAGAGCATGTTTAAAGGATTTTTTCGGTGCCGTCTAATATAAGGGAGGTATCGTCGGCATATTGAGAAATTACATATTCAGTATCTCCTACTTTAACTCCTTTAATATCTTTATTTGTCCGGACCAGTACAGCCAATATTTCGACACACAGAATAAAAATGTATGGGGAGAGTGGATCTCCCTGTCGGCAGCCTCGGTGAATAAAAAACCACTCCGATAGATGGCCATTAACTAAAATACAAGATTTAATATTTGTGTAATTTTTTTTTATCCTTTCATTAATATCTTGTCCAAACTGATTTTTTTTAAAAACCTCATCAATAAAAGACCAGGAGAGGGTATCAAAAGCGTTTTCAAAGTCTGCAATAAGTAATAATCCTGGTATATCATTTTTCTCAGTGTAATAGAACAAATCATAAATGGAACGTGTATTTTCACCTTTATATCTCCCCGCCAAAAAGCCAGTCTGATCATCATTTATAAGCAAAGGTAATACTTGTTTTAAACGCTGTGCAATGCATGCTGATGATAATTTATAAGAACAATTTAATAAATTTAATTTAATAAAGATATTGGTCTCCAGTTTTTTAAATAATGTCTATCTTTATTTGTCTTTGGTTAAAATGCCCTCACTTTGAGTGACTGATAATTCACCTTTCAATAAACTATGGTTAAGTTAATAGATCTTAAGAGGAAAATTCCTATATCTATCCAGAAAAACTTATAAAATTCCATGGTATAACTGAAAAAACTTAGTGTATTTGTATACAAAGCATTTGAAATCCGAAAGGATATTATTTTCCAATAACTAATCATTACAAGTTTTAAATTGTGTGTAAGTAAAGGGAAATGTCATGTTGTAACGTTTGGTTTTTATTTTTTGACATAGAATATATGCAATTATTATATATACACATTTGCATTATATATGCATTGTCTTAAAGTTTGGTTTACTTGTGTTTCATAATAAACAATACACAGTATATATTCAGTTTCATTGTATATGCAAACACGTTTGGTTATGTTTGATTGTGCTATGATATATGCAATGAAATAGATTCACTTGAATTAATACCCAAGACGATATATTGTGCAACGCCACATGTATTTTGTTGTAATCGTCATGATGGATAATATATATAAAACATATATATAAACTGAAAACATGATAGTTACATATTGCTTTTAAATACATATGTCTTTATATGTTTATAGTCATGTGTATGAAAGATATATAAAACGCAATGTCCATGGTATATGAATTTTACTCCCACCTAGGCTTACTCATATTTTGTATTACATAGTGAAATACTGTGTGTATAAAATAGATGGTTTAATGATATGAAAATATATTTACCATCTTCCCCATATACATATATATATGTACATTTGTTTATGTTGTTTCATTTCGTATTACCTGTCATTGTATTGTGTTAACTATTTGTATCCTCATAGGCCTTAAGGCCTATTGGAATTTTGGATAAAAAATAAAAAATATATATGTATATCCGTATAAGTGTGAAATGTGAAGTGTGAATTATGAAGTATGAAATGTAAAGTTCTGGCATGTATGTTAACAGAGACCTGGCAAATTTGAACAGTGTATGTTTAGATTTATTAGTAACCAGCTATCACATAATACAGTCGTCTGCGGGAAAATTTATTAGTAACCAGCTATCACATAATACAGTCGTCTACGGGAAGTCAATTATGGGCCCGCATCATATATCGTCGTATGATGACATTTTATCTTGCTTCGGTTTTCTTTATTACATTCCCACACCGAAGTTATGTGAACATTAAATATATTGGCCTACGTTTGATCTGGAGATATGTTGATTCCGTTCGGTCTGAAGTAGTTTGAGGCCACCTCCCTGGCCCGGTGACCGTCATAATAGTAGATTTTGCCATCAGCCTGTTGAACCCAATCAGATAAAGTAAAACCAAGCTTTTCTCTATACCGCCCGAAATATGTGATGTAGAATTTGTCCTTGCCAACCACAACGAGATCGTTCATTCTGAAAAAAGACGCATAACTGTTAACGTTAATCTAGAAATGTATCCACAGGACACCAAATTGCAATGCAATGCAGAGATGCCATTAAAAGACTCCTGGAATGCACGGTCAATTGATATACCAGGTCGATATACACATCTTGGCATCATAGTAAACCATTCTGTAATAATATTCATAACAATCTGAGAAAAAAAACTGTGGGAGAAGTAAGACACACAAGTTATTTTTTAATAGAAACTCCGAAAATATATGTTTAATATTTACGCCGAATCGATATGCACATCTTGGCATCATAATGAACCATATAATTCAGAAGCCGTTTACTCAAGTTATCAGGTAAACAATCTAACAGTACCATATTTTAACATATTCAAGAACAATTACTGTATTACACCAAGTAATTTCTGATCATTGACAAGTTTCTCTATATCCTTATACTTTATTTAAACCATGTATCGTACAGTTAATGGTTCATTCTCTTGTTTCTCTAGATTGTGCCAAGTCATTGCGTACATTTTTTGTGTTTTTCTATGTTTTTTGTTTTTATATTCATATGTACATGATCATCTCTATATCGCCTAGTGATGCCGACTAGTTTTTCAGAGTATAGCCTGAAGAATATTCCGTTATTTACACTGCCCCGTTTTATAAGAATGAACATCTAGTAAGAGTAACTTTTAGTGTCCCATAAAACCCCAGGGTATAAAATCCTCAGCGACCCCTATTGCTACTGACCGTTCCAAGGCGGCGTAACTGTTGTCAAACCTTTTATCATCTCCATCTCTGAGTTATACGGATATATCCTATTGATGCTGCCTAGTTTCATAGAGATAGCCTGGTGGAGTTTCATTCATTTACACTGTAACATTTTATTTAAATGAAATAAGGGTAAGATATATTTGGTGTACCCTAGAATCCAGTTTAAACCCCAGCGGCTCGTTTTACCATTAACCATTCAACCTTTTTATGTTTGTTATGTCTCACACAATTTTTTTTTTGAATAATATATTTCGTTGGATTTTCAAATGCGTGATTTTGGATGGCTGAGTTCTGTAACTAGAAATCCTCCTTTTAGGGTGCATTAGTCTACTGTACTGTATAGCAAGCATTTCGTGAAAACAAAATCGAAGTTTGTTCAGCCGTTCGAGAAGATTTTTAACATTTAGTCTATTTTTAGTGACGGAGGTCATATTTGGTGTCGCGTTGGCCTATCTGAAAGACATTTACTTCGGAATCATTCATGTGAAATTTGGTCAAAATTGGCCAAGTGCTTTTTTAGAAGTATTCATTTGAAGCAAAAAGTCTCTTACTTTAAAGTTGTCCTTCTAAATCTAGATAAGTTTTAAAAAAATTTGAACGCAGGGGGAGGGCTTTTTTTTTAACCTGAGACTTCAATTTGAACAAATGTGATAGGTTACGGTATAGAGATAATTTCTGAAAAACAACTGTCAGATAATTAGTATGTCAATGATTCACGAGAAGAATATTGTTTAAGAATTGTCCCTGTTATCTAGTTTAAACAAAATTGGACGCTTGGGGTGCGGCGGATTTGTGACCCAGTGATCTTCATTTGTATGACTTGGATAGCCTATGTCATATCGGTCATTTATAAAACAAAGGATGTAGACGCTCTTCTTTGTAACCTGACTTTTAATTAGGTATGTATTATGTACGAGTTGTTTTCCTTTGATTTAAATACTGATAATTTATTCTACTTAGCCTTTTTTGAAAACAAAAATCTAAGGGCCATAACACTGTTGATATTATTCTGACGAAGCTGGTTTACAAGTTAAGTAACGCTTTCATTAATACCAACACTTACGATCGGATGAAAGATGAATGTGCAAGAGGTGTGATTGAGGAAAAAAATGGTGTGAGGTTTTGACTATATTTAATAATAGCGGCAATTTGGAAAATGTTGCGTTGACTCTATAATCTTAAACTACGTTAACTTTAGAATTATGACGAAAGGGTCATTGCAATAAAATCTTCGAATAGTCGAACTAAAATGGCCACAGCATACTTTTAATACTAGGATGCACCAACCAAAATACAGTACACTGGAATATTTATTCCGAAAAAAATATATACCAAAGATATTCTAAAGAAGTATATAGAGTATAATAAATGGATATTTTCATATCACACCCTATATCAGGCCTGAGACACCATATCAGCCCGAGAGCTTTAGCCCGAAGGCTGATATGGGTCAAGGGCCTGATATAGGGTGTGATATGAAAATACACATTTTTTATTCTATTTATTATATACTTCAGCTTTGTCGACTCATTACGCTGTTTTCCAGGAGGAAAATAGTTTTCATCAATAGATCTAGTCCATTCTGATGTGCTCATGTCTGTCTAGTAAGTAGTACAACACATTTAGTTTTGTCCAAAACCTTATTGAAAATGAATTCCATTAAAGTTGAAATTTTTTAATCATGGTGAAATGTCATAAGTGGTTATTTCATCCCCGGATAATGATTCTATGTCCAATAATTTGTCGCGAAAACAGGATGGAAGTTATTTCCATGTCACTCCGGTAAAATAACCGAGATGAACATCCGGTTATTTCCGTGATATGACATTTTTTCACCCTATATTTCACGCGTGTGATAAAGCATTATTGCCCGGCAACGAAATCCTGATTGATATGACTAGCTAGGTCTATGTCGTATCGTATATTGAAAAACAACATATTTGTAGGGAAGTATAGGATAAATTAAAGTATACTAGAGAAAATGACATCCTAACCTTTATAACATAATAGTCAATGATCCATCACGCGATAAAAAACTTTTGATGGCAAACTTAGTAGGATTTGGCATGCATGCTTAACGTAATTCTTAGGGTGCCTGGATAGCCGTTCCAATGCATGCCAAAGCTGCAAATGCTCATGCGCCTCAAAATTAGGTCAAAGGTCAACTGGGTGCGAAAAAACGATTTAGGGTTCTAATAACCAAAATGATGTTGAATGTATAGCATTTATTCTCCCAAAAATATGCATGTTTGTGTCAGATACATGTAACAGTTAACAGACATAGCAAAATTAAGGCAAACAGATTATAAAAAAATAAGGTCAAAGGTTAATAAGTTAATTTTAAATGCAGTTTAATGGAAAATATTCCGACTGAAACATAAATTCAACCAAACAATCATTGAAAACCACTTGTTTTGAAATTGTTTTACACGACAATTTACATCATTATATATGACATACAAAATTGCCCTCCTTAAAGTTTCCTGAAAAATGTGTTAATTCAAAATATTAAGGGTTTGATTTGCTTTGGAAAAAAAATGCTGCCGAGATGCCTACAAAAAAACTTCATCGCTACTCGGCAGCATCTTTTGTCCATCTATTTTGGCAGTTGCTTGGCATGTTGCTTGACAGAAAACAGTGCAGTGTAACAACCGAATCTTGTAGCTGAACAGGGTTGCTCAGATGCACAACCGCATCTTATCATTTAGCAGTTTAGCTCTGGGGGTATATTTGATCGCATTGTCACAGGATTGAGAGAGAGGCGTCACATTTGAACCGTTTGTTAGATATATAGCTCCAGAATTGGTCAAGTCTTTAACTGTACCATTTGGTGTGGTGGTCAATAACCACAATTACCATCGATAAAAATGACTTCATGCTTTGCTAAGGTTCTCTCTATCCTATGCATGGTATTTTATACGAGCTGCATTTATCCTTTATGGTTGTCTTGAACTGGCATGTAACGATGTTAAGGAATTCAATGAGCGAAATCAAGCTGTTACAAGTAAACTCCTTCAAAAAGGTTTTCGTTATCACAAACTTGGCAGATCTTTCTCAACATTTTATCGCCGCAACGAAAACCTGCTGGAGAAGTAAAACACCAACCTAAAAACTGTTCTGCGACAAGGAATATCACAACCTTTATTCTATAGAGATGTGATACATAAACTTAGGAAATTAAAGAGGTGAGACGGATTTCCTGATCACTTTACAAAATTAATCGGGAAATTAGCAGAAAAGAAAATACTACCCTTTAGTATTACAATGCACTTCATTTGCTTGGTGACTGATCCCTTTACAGTCAGTCACTGCGCTTCATTTTTCTCTTGTGCGCTCATTGGACTCCATGATTGCCCCTTCTTAAATCCTGAAAGGGTGGGTGGGGGCTGGGGAATGAACCTTTCGTCCCTCTTTTATTTGTTGTCTTACTCTAGATTGTTTTTCTCATCAATAGTTTTACAATAACACATACATGTATCGTTTTCTAATTTCTCTGGATGTGGACTTTTATATCTATATTTATTGTTAGAGGTATTTTATTGATTGGATGTTTTATTTACACTGTCTTGACAATATGAAAGCCGAAGACAGTATAATATCGAGGTTGTGTACACTTAAAATCTGTTTAATCTAACCAGTGGGTCATATTGCCTACTGACCGTTCCAAGTCGGTAACCCTGTCTTCACCACTCATTGACATTCACACTGCCGGACTATCTACATAACCAGTTGAAAACTATGACGTATATATACCAGTTGGAAACTATGACGTATATATACCAGTTGAAAACTATGACGTATATATACCATTTGGAAACTATGACGTATATATACCAGTTGGAAACTATGACGTATATATACCAGATGAAAACTATGACGTATATATACCATTTGGAAACTATGACGTATATATACCAGTTGGAAACTATGACGTATATATACCAGTTGGAAACTATGACGTATATATACCATTTGGAAACTATGACGTATATATACCAGTTGGAAACTATGACGTATATATACCAGTTGAAAACTATGACGTATATACATGCAGGTTTCATGCAAAATATACATGTTTAACTCTTTCTAACTAGTCAATATAAGTGTATAGTATCCACAAAACATAAATATTAAAAAAAAGCCGAATCCTGTCTAAATATTAAACTATTTCTTAATCTCGTATTTTACATTGCATTTGTTTTTATTTATTGACCTTTATTTGCATAAAATGGCCAAAAGTACGGACAGAAAAATTTGCACAACTGTATAAATGCTATCAAAAGTAAAATATAATCAAAATGAAAGAAATTGAATGTCTAATGAGTTACATAACTGACGATAATTGGATTACATAGTGATTTTGCCGATTTTTGCACTCATTTGACCTTTGACCCCATTGTTGACCTTAATATGTAAATTCACGTCAGGCATGCGTTAGAAACATAATGTATACACGTCATACAAACACATTATATTAGTCAAACAATTCTACTAAAGCGTCTTTTCGTGGTTTGGACCATTGATTATAACAACTATCTTATCAAAAATGCTAAAAATAAAGTAATTTTGAATATATAAAGCTCTTTCAGATTTTATTGGCCACATATTAGGTATATACCTGCCAAATGTATTAAACAATGTGGATCAGTGTTCAGTGATACTTTTAACAAGCAATAACAACATCTGTGTCATGTGTCAGTGCGTTATATGGACAAACCCATCTATACTAATGTACAATGTAGTTTATTATTCCAATTACATTCATTATTAATTTTCACCTCAAGCATTGTGTCTATACATTACAATCAGCTAAATGATCAGTAACGTATGCTTTCGGAGTTTTTGTTGACATCTTGGATGGCAGAGTAAGACAATTAGATTTTATAAACATTTTAAACAGTTGTCAGAAATGCAATATAGCGCAAGATGTGCTCCTAACATTGCAGACTATCAGCGATTGTTTAGTTTTCTCCACATCCGTAGTTTTCTTAATCATCCGCGAGAAGCATTGGTAATTTATACCTAACAAGAACCACTGGCTGTCCCAAAGGCGGTACCACTGTTGTCAACAATTTTTTTTATAAATTGTGCAGCCAAATTCTTGTCGACACAATCATCGGAATCATACGTTACTGATCCTTTAGTTCATTGTAACGTATATATACGGTGTCAACGAGAGATAAAAAAGATCCTGTGAGGAAAAACGACTGTTGGCCAAGTTTCATCACTAAAATGATCAATTTAGCAGGAATATCTCGCACAAGACGACTACAAAGTATCCCTATGTCTTTACATGTATATGGAAACATATCTCCGCCCGCCACTAGTATCCCTATGTCTTTACATGTATATGGAAACATATCTCCGCCCGCCACTAGTATCCCTATGTCTTTACATGTATATGGAAACATATCTCCGCCCGCCACTAGTCTCCCTATGTCTTTACATGTATATGGAAACATATCTCCGCCCGCCACTAGTCTCCCTATGTCTTTACATGTATATGGAAACATATCTCCGCCCGCCACTAGTCTCCCTATGTCTTTACATGTATATGGAAACATATCTCCGCCCGCCACTAGTCTCCCTATGTCTTTACATGTATATGGAAACATATCTCCGCCCGCCACTAGTCTCCCTATGTCTTTACATGTATATGGAAACATATCTCCGCCCGCCACTAGTCTCCCTATGTCTTTACATGTATATGGAAACATATCTCCGCCCGCCACTAGTATCCCTATGTCTTTACATGTATATGGAAACATATCTCCGCCCGCCACTAGTCTCCCTATGTCTTTACATGTATATGGAAACATATCTCCGCCCGCCACTAGTCTCCCTATGTCTTTACATGTATATGGAAACATATCTCCGCCCGCCACTAGTCTCCCTATGTCTTTACATGTATATGGAAACATATCTCCGCCCGCCACTAGTTTCCCTATGTCTTTACATGTATATGGAAACATATCTCCGCCCGCCACTAGTCTCCCTATGTCTTTACATGTATATGGAAACATATCTCCGCCCGCCACTAGTCTCCCTATGTCTTTACATGTATATGGAAACATATCTCCGCCCGCCACTAGTATCCCTATGTCTTTACATGTATATGGAAACATATCTCCGCCCGCCACTAGTATCACTATGTCTTTACATGTATATGGACACATATCTCCGCCCGCCACTAGTCTCCCTATGTCTTTACATGTATATGGAAACATATCTCCGCCCGCCACTAGTCTGATTTTCTGAGTACTATGCTCACTGCGTTTACCGCCAGTAGAGGTGAGTGGAGTTATTCCATAAACGGCAATCTCGATTCTGACGAGATATTTCCAAGCAAAAACAATGGTTTCAAAAAAGGTAGTTCATTACAAAAATGAATATATCGCCGTGCTATTTTTATTTTTGTTGAGGTTTTTGCATGGTTATGAAGATGATGCAATTGAAATACGGTTGTCGTTTATGCAAGTAATGCGTTACGTCTTCAGAAACCTTGCCAACAAATGTGAACTCAGTCGTTGCTTATACTCTTCCGATTTATCGTATATTGTCTGGGGCGCTTGTTTCAGCCAAAGTTTTTTCTGTAGTAGCTTGAGCAATTTAAATAATACGTACATCAATTATATATCATTAGAACTGCTAATGTTTTTAGTGGTATATAAAAGTATCTTAGTTTTGAAAATCGGTTGAGAAATAAATATTTTACAGTCCAAGTTATTTTTTGATGGGACTTTTCCCATGTAAATTCCTTGTTGGTGGGACAGCAGAAAATGAAGAAATTTCATAGAACTTCAGTTAGCCTTCATATGTTGCTATACAACTTCCAGGGTGTCTTAATTTACGAATATCCAACAATTTAAAACCATTTTCGGACAACTTCCGCGCATGAATTTTTTATTTCTCAACCGTTTTGAAAAACAAGGTATTTTTATTTACCACTAAAATGTCTGTTTCACTAGTATACAACTAATTTAGGTATTATATGAATTTTGTCTAAAAAGTCCAAAAAAAACTTTGGCTGAAACAAGCGCCCCGAACAAGATTGCCTCATAGCTCTGTGGTAGGTGCAGAATATAAAACCATAAGAGCACTGATTCTCATACCTTGGTACTGGTTGCAGACATTGATTTAATTAGTTTAAACTTAATCAACTAAGGATACATACAAGTCAAAACTGGGATCCGTGATTGTTTTGACGTAGTTCAGAGTGAGCGTAGGCAGCACCTCGAATACTTCTATTCTGTCTTCCTTCTTTGGATGGGTTAATACATACAGATACTGCTTGCCTGAATAATAAAAGTAATGGCTTCTTTCAGTAAACCTGTTTTCACCACTCTTTGTGTTTTGAATTGCCCTTTTCATTGTGTATATAATGTGCTCTTTGTGTTTGCAGTGCAGTCCTACAGTGTCATTGTGTTGGGGTGCTGTGCTTTCTATAGGACCATTTCCTCATTTCTGAGCGTGACATACATATCCTCATACACTGTAGGAACCTCAAACGTAACAAATGTCACATATGTAAAAAACTGGTTACAAAAATTTAACAAAAGCTAGGTATGTTAAAACAAAACTCAAATGTAAAACGATCTGTTACATATGCAAGACAATGTTTTGTGACAAATGTAAAAAAAAAGGTAAACAAATGTAAAAAAAGAAAAGAAAAAAATGAAAATAGTCACATATTTAAACAAATAGAAAATAACTCAAATGTAATAACGACTTGCTTCACGCGCAAATAAGTAGTTATAATATCGCGTTCAGGTGATAATGAACACAACAAAATAATGTAAGATTAAGTGCTTTTTTTTTTTTTACCAAACTTACATTAAGGATGTTGGCTGGGAAAGTTTTGACATTTTCAAGTCTAAGAATATATTTTAAATCATAGTTTTCTATGAATTGTCTTATTTTTTGCATTATAGTAGATACGGATATAATGTAGGATTTAATTATTTTTTTCTTCATGTTTTTCTGTCATTTGTGATCATTTTTTGTCAACTAAATAGTGGGTATGAGTAGCTCTGCGTAAAATGTATCCTTTTGCTATAGAAAAATAAAGTTTTTTGTTTTTCACTAGTGGAATACATATATAAAAGTAGATACTGATCTAATTTTATATTCGATCTCTATGTCAAAATTTTTTGTACAGTATTTTACATTGAAAATATCAAAAAAATAACTCCAAAATTTGTGTAATTTAAAGAATTTTTAACAAAAAAGCATTAGAAGTCAGATGACCTATATATTTTTGTACTTGTTTTAAAAGAAATGCCATAGGACCTTGTCATTTACAAGTTTTAAAAAAAGTTGAGCATTAGAACATACATTTTTATCTTGAATTATTTTTTTAGTAAACAAATTGGTGGGGTACGGTCCATATAAGTTTGCTTTTTAAAGCAAAAAGACAAATGTGGATTACAATTGTTTAAGTTTTGAAAGATATGTAATCGAAAATTAATCGTTGTGTTTCAATGAATGTAATGTTATGAAACAAATTGTGACAATGTTCAATGACTGTTTTTCCTCATTTTAGTGAAAATTTGGAGTTAGAAATATATGTCTTCTTCAAAGACGTCTAGTGGAAAAAAAGTGTGATGACCTACCCTTTTTTGATAATTGTGTATCTAAATGATACCAAAGAAGCGTTAAATATCAATTTAAAAAAACCTAAGCATTTCCCCAAACAACCTCCTTAAAGCACGAATATGATATCGGTCAGTTGCTAATACACATTTGTTATTCAGTTGATTCCCTTGTCATTAAACAAATAAACTTGCAAAATGTAGAGAAGGGTCCGCCGTGGCTCAGTTGAGGGTGTGTTGCTCAATGTTTTAGAGAATGTGTTAGTATTTTGTTAGGATTGTTTCATTTAATACGACATTAGCCAGGACACTGAAGATATTTCCATGAATGGTGATTGGTCCTTACTATCACAATGACAGGCGACAGCGCATATTCAGTTCGGATTAAACTAATTAATGAGACTCTATCGATTTACGCTATTTTAATATAAATATTAAAGGTACTGGATGCGGACAAGGTGTTCGACTTGTCGATTCTTACGGATGGCTAGAGATATACAATACTGGTTTTACCCAGAAAAAACAAGCTGGTCTGCCTCCACCATAAAAAAGATCGATCGTCATATCGAGTGCTCAGCGCAAAACTATTCTATCTCCTTCTTTATTCATATGTAGTTAGAATAGTTTTGCGCTCAGCCCTCTATATATGGCCTAACATGTGCTAAAGATAACATAAAACACTATTTAAACAGACAAACAAACAAACAAAGCCATCCGGAAGAAGCATAGGTCAAATACAAATACGAGTAGCACCTTAATGTGTTTCTGTTTCATATTCAATATACATGTACATTACACTAGGACCATGTTCCGTACGGTTTAAGTATGTTAATGAACTAGTTTAGTCTGAGAAACTAGCCGACCGGCTAAATCATATTATAGACAGCTTATTTTTCTTGCTTTTTAAATATTTATTACTTTCGCATCATATAAGTCCGGTATAGTTAACTGTTGTTCTGAATGGAAAGACATAACGATGGTTGGTTGTCGGAAAAGTTGTTTGTATAATATGGTTGTTGAAATGTACTAAGTAATTAAGTATACTAAACCTGTGTCCGGATCTTTCCATGCAGAGATGCCATGGGGTGCGCCCAGGAAGTCGCCATCTGGCCTGTGAGGAGCGTTGGTTATGTTCATGTCAAATAATAGTTCATTGTGTAGATCCATAGCCTTGAGCTTGCCGGGGTTGTGATCAAAATTAAATCCCTATATATGTAAGATATAGCATATATGAATAACGGCTGTGACTTCATTTGGTTGATCTATGACATCTACTAGATTATCTGAGACGTAATGCTACTGAGACGTAATTCTAATGCTGCTATAACAACTCAACTTCTGAATCGTTATTACTTAAAGAAACTAACCAGCCAAATAACGGCAAAATTACACTAATAATTACACTAAAAAACATTTATCAAAACTCTGTTCAGGTGTTCAGGTCACATACTAATGTATATGTGCCGATTAAAAGGTAAATTCACGGGTTATTAAAATACCCTTATTTGAATATGCATAAAACGAATTATAAGTTGGTAACTCTTAATTCGACACTCCAGTTTTGGGGTTTGGCCTGGCTGGTTAAAGCTGTCTATATTGTGTCTATAAAGTTTGGATTCTCAAATTATGTAAGTTATATTCATACCACGTCGTCAGTAGGTTTAGAAACGATGTACATATAGTGTAAGATTTGGCTGTTGTTGGCGGGATAGCTACTTTAAATTTGTCTTGCACATGGTGGCGTGGATAATAAACTTTTTGAAGTCCTTATAACTAATCGTACATTTAAAAAAAGGAAAAAAAAGGCAAATTAAAAAGAAGTCGTGAAAGTAAATGACGCTGGACTTCTTTTTAATTAATTTTTTTTCGACGATTGGAAAAATATCTTCCTGAGTTTAGTTTAAACTTGTTTATTTACAACTTATTTTAATAACTCTTCATGTCTTCCTGGGTAGAACCAGTACTGCACTAAGATACAGATAAAGAGTCTTGGTCACAACACATATGGTCATGGCAGGGATCAAACCCACGACTATTCGATCCTGGGTTCAACGCTCTACCACTAGGCCACAGCGCTACAAGTTGTGTTTGCGAAGTTGTGTTCTAAAGTTTGTCAAGCTGTTTATCAAAACCATCAATGGTCTGGTATGGATATATCTGTTTTGTATTCCAGCAGTTGCAGATCAAGGACACACAACAGTTCTGACTGAAGGCATCTTACTATTAACCGCACACACACACGCACGCACGTACATACAGGTATCTATACAAATTCTCTCTCTCTCCCTCCCATCCACCACCACCACCCCACCCCACACACTCTATAATACAATAGGCTGGAAATAGCTCCTTAAGAGATTTAAAGAAAGAACTTTAAAATATGTCTTATATTACCGCAGATGCTAGAATGATTCCCTTTCCAATATGGGTCAAATCCTCTGTGCCTTCATCTGTAAAGATATATATATATATATATATATATATAGTAGAGAAAATCATACATTGAACAGAACACCTTTCACAAACTCTGGATCCAGAAAGGATACTAAATGATAGCGTAATTTGTTAAAATACAATGTGGAAAATTACCGTTTACAGTACTATCAACAAAATAAAAATAAACACTTAGCTAGCGTGTATACTAGCTAAAATATATACTTGAGCGCTTTCGGCTTTACGCCTTCTTCAGGAGTACAAAGACATGTAACATTTACAAGAAAATCACCTTAACAACAATTGCAATGAAAACAAATCTAGAAAAAATGTACAAATGATCATAAAGATATGATTAAAATGTTCTGATATTGGAAGAGAATCCCTGCAAAAGGCGCCCATTTACATTTACAATAAATAAATAATAGAATTTACTATATAAAAGTTGTGTACTTTCAGTTAAGACGTCACGTAAGTGAAACGCTGGCATTTTAAATTAAAAAACGCTGACATTTTAAATTGACGTTGACGTTAAAATAACGTACGCTAACGCTACAGGCTGCAGAAAACTAAATACTTTCCCATAGACCTCCTGTGGCATCTGTCAGCTAATATCTCAATAATTATACACCGGGCCCGTTTTATGAAACAACTTACGACCATTTTGATCGTAAATCAATTTCTTAAATGCTTCACTATTAATTACACTTTTCAAATAAACGTGATTTCATTTCGTTTTCTTATACATGTGATATTTCTGTACTACGTGCACACATAATTGTTTACATTGAATGCTTAGGTGAAAAAAGTGAACAATCTTAAAATCTGAGACTTATCGTAAGATGTTTAATAAAACAGGGCCCAGATCTTCTTTAAATTACCTTATTTCATAGATATTTCCATCACAAAGCCTTTGAAAGTTTGAAAAAGACAACTTGTCCAGCTCAACCTCTCTGCACATGTCTGTGTTTACAAACACTATTGAATCCGCACTGAATATTGACATGCAATTTCAATGGATGTACAATTTTCAAAAACATGAAAAAATATTTTTTTATTTAGTACAATGATCCTAGCTGATGGGAATTATTTTACCTATAGTTTATCCTTCCTGAAAATGCATATTGAATATTTCAAAGTTATATCTGCTGACCTCTGTGAACTTTCACTTCTGTACTGAATCATACACAACAAAAGGCGGGGCTTAAGCCAGGCTATATTTAGCTGTACGCAGCCTACAGTGTTTCGATAGTGTTTGACTATTTTTTTCATAAAAATTCCTACATTAAATTCATTATGAAATGTAATTATTTAAACATCTATCTATAAATGGTTATATTATAATATTTAAAGACAAATGTTGCAAAAATAATTTGTTAAAACGACTTTAATTGAATGGTCTTAATAGAAATGTTAAATAAATTTATTTAGTTAAAATTCAAACGTATATACATTTTTTAAAAATTAAAACCTCGACCACGGTTGATATTGTAATATATAGGGAGAAAAATTTTACGGGTGATATTTTATATGTAGGGAGAAATATTTGCGAACTACCAAGGACAGAAAACCTTCGGACGAACTACGGCATGGCGCCTAGCTAGGTTAACAGGTTGTCAACATTCTAACTTTACTATGGAAGGGGCATGGAGACTCATTTACGCTATTATAACCTAAAAAGAATAGCTGCCACACACGCTGGTCTACTGTATCTCTACATCATAACACACTCGTCTGAAGGCACAATTAACATATATACGCATACATACATACAATTATAGCTCTTATGAGTGGGATCACATTTAAGCATTCAGCCACACACAGCTATATCGAGACAGTGACAACGAAAGGTGCCGGATCTTGGGGATACTGTGAATTCAGTAAACATCTTAAAGGGAAATAATTTGAACTCACTACGGAAACTTTCGAAATTTTGGATCTCGTGAGAGATTCACGTTCACAAAGCAGAATTACATATAGGGTGAAATATATGCGAACTACTAAAGACAGACAACCTTCGGACGAACTCGGACGAACTTCATATATATATAAAACCTTACGTTATCGCCCGGTTTCCGAAATCAATATTTTTAGATTGTCAAGGTGGCCGAATGGACTAAGGCGTCTGCTATTAGGCGAGGCGCTGTGTCGAGGTTGGTGTCTAGGGCTACGGGTTCGAATCCGTTGGTAAGTGGTTGGTACAAATTTTCTCCAAATATAATATTTAATGTTTGTATATATATATATATACACTTGTGCTGGTAAATATAAATAAAATAAAAATCAAGCAATTCTTTTAAAGTGACTTTTCTTTTCTATTCCGCTAGTACTTTCACTACTTTTTTATGTAGATGTTTCACTACTTATTTAAGTAGATCTTCAGGCGGTAGATCTACTTAAATAAGTAGTGAAATATCTACATAAATAAGTAGTGAAAATACTAGCGGAATAGAATAGAAAAGTCACTGTAAAAGAAAACTATTGCGATGAACCGTGAATTGGGGAGAAAGTATCGCGATGAACCGTGAATTGATGAAACGTATACTTGAAAATCACCAAAATATATTGAAACTATTGAAGCTCGTTATGTTTCTATATGCAAACAAAACGTACCTTCCGAGACCAATCTGCACGGTCCAGGATGGTTCTTGTATACGATACTTTTGTCCCAGTCCACCCAAGCTCTATAAAATAAACATATACGCACAATTATAATTAGCTGCCTAAATATTGCCTCAATCAAAACTGTTGCGACAATCCTGAATACGTCATGCTTGTAAGAGAAGATGAACGTCCGGGAATGGATATAAACTGTTGAAGAATTGTACACGTTGTCATACTGATACCGGTGGACAGCATGCAGAACAAATAAATGGGGATTACGTATACACGATAATATTTGAAATACAAAACAGACATTCAAGAGCGCATGAGAACGCTGTATTAACATGGCTCGTATAACAATAAAGGAAGTTACGTATTAATCTAGAGCATGTGCGACGCTTGCTTGTTTTCAAGACAAGCGTCTAGACCAGTTCTTCTGAAAAAACGTTTGACGCGGTGGCCGTTTTACCAATATTGTGGCATCGTGTCTGATTGGCTGATACAGACACACCTTCTATGCCAGATATACAGAACGGCAGGAAGACAATAAAAAATAAATAAAGAGGGAAAATTCATCATTATATCGACGAACTAAATGCGGATGGTCAAGAATACTTTAATAATATTTTTTTTTTACAGACACGTGTTTCCGGTTTCAAATTTGTTTCTGCATAAAGGATCAAGACGTTTGTATTTACAATCAGGCGTGGAAGATGATCAAGAATAACTTCCTGTTAACTTTTAAGGTCTTACTGAGCCGGTGACATCAGAGGAAGATGAGATGAACGATGAAGTTTCCCATCATACATGCCACCGCCAGTAAATAATTCTCCCCCACCCTCCCTACCCCGTCCCGATGCAATTTCAATTGAATTGGCCATGGACGGACGGACGGACGGACGAGGACAATGACATCTTTTGACATTTGATCAGTGGAGCAAAACCTACAAACAACAAGAATAACAGCTAAATGAAACTAAGATGTCATATTTGCTTAGCTATTGTATATGATGTCCTCAAACTATCTAAATACTATTATGATCTTAGGAATATTTTGTTTACAATTGAGGATACCGACAGTTATGTTTGTGAGCAACTGATGTTAATCAGGTCATATCAAATCTTAATTGAGATGACAAATACTATTTAGAAATACGTTAATGCATTTATAAGGCCTAATACCTGGATGTACTGTCAGACTTTTATGTGTTATTTGCAGTCTTGTTGTGTAGTATGTCCGTTCGTATGTCCGTCCGTTCGTGAGGTAGTACGTAATCAAGAATAACACAAGTTGCTGACAGTTTGAAGTGTTTATTTATTTTTTATTTTTTGTTTTTTAATTGTGTGTTATAATGTTTGTGCTGTTTATATGTATAGTGATATTCATAGTCTCTTATAATTCATTAATTGAAAGGCATTTGTGCAATTTAAATATGTTTTAAATTTTTATTTTCACATGTTGTACGGAGGAGAGACTAAAATTAAAAACAGAAAACTGTTACCTGTAGTGATTGTAGTACTGGAAGAGGACGCCGAAAATGGCAATTGATACTATCTTGCCGTACATTGTTGTGTCTGAAAGGGAAGGAAACTGGGATATATACTGAAAATAAAAATAAACGCATAATGGGTATTTCCGCTATATATTGTATGTTTAATATGCTACTGCTAATCGAATGGTACATTGCGACATTATACCTGTCTTTTCGGAAAGAAGGTTTAAACAGCACCGAACACACCAATGGCTACCCCTTTAAAGTTATCGGCATAATGCGAATTTGGTTTAAGCAGGTGAGCAAACTTAGGATTTGAACGTTGCAATCTCTTAACATTAAACACAATACTGAAATCAAGCGAAACGTCAACATGTATGAATTTCGTGTAACAAAGTATACTTTGATTAAAATGTCTACTTCATGACAGAGTTGTCATTTCTGTAATTAGTTATAGCCCCTTTTTGTACAAAACACGTTGCAAAATATCTGGAATATTACGTGAAATTAGATGTGTACAATAGTGTAGTATAGGCAGATTTTGTCTCGCTTTTCGAAAAAAAGAAAAGAAACATAGCTGTTGCTTTTCCGGCGACGGCGGCGAAGGCGAAGGCGTCAACATTCAAGTTTTGCGTTTAGGTCATTTTCTCACAAACTTTGCATATAGTTGTATTTGGGTGGTACACCGCAACGTGACAAAGCAAATGTGGAAGTGACCTTGACCCTCCAAGCAAAGGGCAGATAACTTAATACTTTTTACCTTCAACTTTTGCGTTTAGGTCACTTTTTCACAAACTGTATGACTAGACCTTTCAAACTTTGCTTATAGTTGTATCTTGGGTGGTACATCGCAACGTGACAAAGCAGATGTGGGTGTGACCTTTACCCTCCAAGCAAAGGGCAGATAACTTTAAAAAAATACCTTCAACTTTTGCGTTTAGGTCAATTTCTCACAAACTGTATGCACTAGACCTTTCAAACTTTGCTTAAAGTTGTTTCTTGGGTAATACATCACACCGTGTCAAAAAGCAAATGTAGATGTGACTTTCACCCTCCAAGCAAAGGACAGATAACTTTAATTGTTAGATTCACATCACTTTCTCATGAACTATGAGTATGCACTAGATGCTTTAGACCTAGTTTATATCTTAATCTTTGGAAGACAAAACATTCTATTTTGACATAGTTGTGTCTTGGGTAGTGCATCATTTTGGACGCATGGATTTCATCTATGACCTTGACCTACTTTTTGGAGCTGATGAATCTTTTTTTGAGATTTTTTTTATAGAATGGCATTTTGGTTTTAAACAAATGCACATAAATGTCATATCAGCAAACTGTAAACTCCATTGTTTTTAGTGGTTAAAATGTTTACAAACTTTCATTTAAGCAACAATTATCTTTTATTTTTAAGTCCCGCCCCCGTTAAGCGAGACATGTGAATCAGCGGATTTCTTGTTTTATTATGCGTTTCAATTTCCTTTCAGTATACAGTTTACAACAAAACAGCAATGTATAATATAAATTTAATATATTGTTTGTTTTTCTCTGAATTATATAGTCATATTTTGTTTCTTTTCTTTGAATGCTATTATATATAGCTATATATTGTTTACTTTGAATGAAACATCTATATATTGTTATTTTCTTTGAATCCTATAGCTTATATTGCTCGTTTCTCGGAATGCTATTTAACTATATATAAAGCTGGATTAATTATATGTATCCTATTCATTTATATGCGTCTCTTGTTTTGTTTCGTTAATTTATTCCATATTTCGATTTTGTTTTAAGGATGTAAAGCAAATCTCATACATAAATTGTATTTATACTAATCTATTAACAGAACACATGGTAACGCTAAACATTATAATTCATAGAAAAGAACCACAGATATATACAGATATAGACAGGCAAAGAAAATAACAATATATAGCTATATCTTTTAGAGAAAACAACAATATATAGCTACAGCATTCAGAGAAAATAAACAATATATAGTGAATATTTGTTGTTTTGAAGTGAATACATGAAGAAGTTAGAAAAGTTGCGAAGTTGCGAAGCATGAGTGAAAATATTGAACTTTGATCAAACCTTTGATCATGTTCTTTGGAAATATAATTAAAGTGTATGCAGAAAAACAAGCGGCTCAGCATGGTAAAATTGCCCTTTTTAATTCACCAGAATAAATATAATCCTCAACCGCTTTCAATAAACCACAACTCAATGTCTTAGTTATTAATTAGTTATCCAAAGATATGACTTTCATACCAGCTTTTTGAAAAAAGTTGTTTTTGAAAAATATATTTAAGCTCAGTTCCACTATAAATTTATTTCATCTTTCGATTTGATTTTAAGGATTTAATCAGGTCAGTAAAGCAAATCTCGTACATAAATTATATATATACTAATCTATTAACAGAAAACATGGAAACGCTAAACATTATAATTCAGAGAAAAGAACAATAAATAGATATAGACAGGCAGAGAAAATAACAATATATAGCTATATCTTTTAGAGAAAATAACAATATTTAGCTACAGCATTCAGAGAAAAGAACAATATTTAGAGAATATTTGTTGTTTAGGAGTGAATAACAGATTATTTTTTTCTTCGAGAAGTAGAAAACTTTATATTTTAACAAATGCGAAAATACTTCGGTCACTTCGAGATGAAATGAAATATGTTCCACTCCAGGAATGTTCTTTTTTATGATTATGCTTTATGCAGAAAAAAAATCAGCTGAGCATAGTAAAATTGCCATTTTTAATTCACCATAATAAATATAATCCTCAACCGATTTCAATAAACTACAACTCAATTTCTTAGTTATTAGTTAGTATTATAATCCAATGATATGACTTTCATACCAGCTTTTTGAAAAAAAAGTTGTTTTTAAAAAATATAATTAAACTCATTTCCATTGAAAATGTCCACAATTCTCAACTAAATAGTATATTTCTAAATAAATAGTTGTTTTTGATTTTAAAAATAATTTATTTCACTTTTAAAATCCAATTTTTCATTGCAAAGCATAAAATAAATAGCGATATCTTTCAGAGAAAACAAAAATATAGTTATAACATTAAAATATTTACTTACACGTTGGTGTACTTTCCTTAGCTGCCACTTTGACCGTTTTGCTGACGGTGCAATATGTTTTTCATCGTGAAGTCATACGTGATACACAGAGGTCGGAAGGGAATCGAGAAATATAAATAGATATAAATAATAAATAAATAAGTACTGCTGTTGCTGTTACAACAACAACTACTATTTCTATCACTGGATCTGCTACATCTGCTGCTGCTACTTCTGCTAGTATTGCTGCTATTATCGTTTCTGCTACGTTTACAGTACACTTGCTATTTGTTTATGTTTGGACTGCTTCTGCTGCTACTGTGGGACTACTACTTCTATAAGTGTTGCTACAATAACTACTACTACTTCTAGTACATGCTATTCTGCAGGAACCAACGTTGAAGGTTATATACATACATTTAGTAAAAAAACACCAAAGTTAATCAACACAATAATTAAAACGCCTCAATTTTAATTATTGCACGCTTCCCGTTTTATGCATAAGTGCAGTTTCCACGGGCCACAACGTAATAAAATATGAGTAAACAACAGTTATCTCGATATGGTACTGAACCTTTTAGTTGGGAAAGTCTGCAAAGTTGTATTATACATGTATTGAGTAGTTACATATGGTGGCTGATTTCTGCCATTTCGTCTTTTTGTTATTTCGCCGCGAAAAGACGACAGAACGAAAAGACGACAGGACTAAAAGATGACAAATGCAGCGCAAAAAGACAACAGAACAAACAGATGAAATAACAACAGAACGAAAATATGACATTTCAAGGGCGAAAGACGAAAAAACGCCACGCGAAAAGACGAAAATACGACACTTCAGTGCGAAAAGACGCCATTTGATATTGTCGTCTTTTCGTTATGTCGTTGTGTCGTCTTTTCGTGCTGCATTTGTCGTCTTTTCGTTTTGTCGTCTTTTCGTCTTTTTGTTCTGTGGTCTTTTCGCCTTACGGTTGACATGCGCGTTTCGGTCATTGGTGCCATTCACGATGACTACTAAAAAAGTCGGAACGATTTTGAATTGCTGGGAAAATGGGTAAAAAAGACTGGGTGTGTGCATAACTTATGTCCAATCAATAATAAATGGAGGGTTACTATTTGTTTTAAATGTGTTTTGTAAACGCAGTATAGTTCGATTAATATGAATATTAAAACAATAATATAAAAATAATAATTTGTCTTTGTAAGTTAGTAATAACTTTCCGGGACTGATACTGATTATCATGTCTGGTCCAGTCGTACTAATTATAATGTTTGGAGTAAACTTTATATTTTTATCATTTAAATTGGTATGTAGGCTCGTTTTAAAATAGCGGACATAACTAAGAATTTGTTTATATAAACATATTATTTAAAATGACTTTGTAATAATTGATTTACTTTCCAGGGCCGCATTAAAATAGACATGATTTTGGCTACATGGATATTAACGCTCATATTATTGTATTAAAACAAATGACAAACACAATATTGACATTTTAATTTAACACTAACTTTCCGGGACCGTATGTTGAAACCATCATATCACACTGATTATACCTTATATTTATCAATGTAGGATGGTATAGCAATCATAACTAAGCATTTGTATAATATATATATATATATATAAGGAACTGTTTAAACATGTTCGTGACTGATACTTTTGCTAACATGATAGAATACCTAGAAATGAAAGATATTGTTAATGCTGCCACGGTATTGATTTAGAAGATGAATACCATTTTATTTTGATTTGTCCTTGTTACACAAGAATTCGGACAATTTATATTAAAAAATATTATTATAATAGACCTAGTATGTTTAAATTCTTAGAATTAATGCAGACACAGGATAAGAATATTGTTATTAAGTTAGCTAAATATATTAGTACAGCTTTAGCTGTAAGGAATACAATCTTGATTGATTAAACAATGTTTAGCTCTTTTGTATTTTCATTCTCATGTATCAGTTATTTAATATTAATATTTCTCATAGCACATGTACTTTTGTCTAAATCACTCGACTTATTATGCATGAACATTTATGTATGTATATATAACGATGTACGTATGTACAAGTTAAATAAAATAAATGTTCTGTTCTGTTCTGTTCATGATTGTTCATTTGGAAGTCAAATAAATGCCATACCCTAATATTTGATTTTGCATTTGTTACCTAAAATCGATATGTAACGTATCTACGTTAATAGTTTAGAATTATATCTACATCATATGAAATATAATAGCCAAAAAAACAAGTAACACATAAACGTTTTTAATATTTAATATATCATTAGCTCGACTTTCTCGAAGAAAAAAAAGCAATTGCCATCACTTGATCGTCGTCTGTATGTATGTAAGATTGTATCTCCGAAACTACTTTATATAATGGATTGAAACTTTACACATGTGTTTAGCATCATCATACAACATCATACAGTGAGGTAACGGTCATATACAACTATTAAATGTGAATTAATTTCAGATCCTATCTAAATACAATATACCTATTGCAGTTAAGTCTTGACACTTTCAAAAAGACATGTTTAAGATAACGCCAAACACATAATTATCGCTTCAATATTCATTATATAAGGTGTGAAAAACAAGTACTTTATGATTTGCAGACTCAATTCAATTCAATACTTTTATTCGATATAACATAATTACATGTTTATTGCCTAATACCAGACTAGTGCTCAATATAATTTTGATGACCATTCTGTGTTTATATAAACGATTTAAAAGAACTAGTAACCCTTCGTTTATTATTTATTGGACACACTCCTTGTCTGTTTGACCCAATTCCCCGACAAAATCGTCCCGACTTATAGTAGTCACCATGAAATGGCCGCAATAACCGAAACGCGCATGTCAACCGATTGTTTCCAGTATAAACATTGGAGAAATAACCCAAATATTCTCATTGATCAAGCTAAAAAGGATTACGACACCAAAGTCATAGAAGATAACTAACATATATAACAAAAACTCTGGGACCATGTGGAGGTATATAAATGAACTTAAATCAGGGAAAACTAAGTCAAAACACCCAAACAAAATAAAAATTAGTAATAGGTATGTCACATCTAAGAAAGATATTGCTGACGAGTTAAATGATTTTTTCGCAAATCTTTCAAATAATATTTCTGATTCTAATAAAAGTCTTTATCTAGAAAAACTAAAAGATTTTGTTCGACAAAAAAAGCAATTAACAAGGAATTTTCTATTAGAAACATAACCATGGATGAAGTTCTAAAATACACAAATCAGCTTGATTCTTCAAAGTCAACTCTCAGAGGCCCTCACATTTTAGAAACAGCGGCGCCAATTGTTGCAAAATCGATATGTCACATTATAAACATTAGTATTATGACATATGTATTCCCAGAAAAATAAAAAAACGCAAAGAGTAGTTCCTTTATATAAATCAGGTTATGCTGATGATCCCTGTAATTACAGACCAATTTCTATTTTACCCACATTATCAAAAATACTAAAAAGACATATGGCCAACCAGTGTGTTGACTATCTGAAAATGTATGGTCTCATTTACAGGGGACAGTCAGGCTTCAGGAAATCTCATTCCTGCCATACAGCGTTTTAACAAAGCTAACAGATATGTTACTGCAAGAATTGAATAATTGACATGTCACTGAACTTGTTTTTATTGATTTCAAAAAGGCATTTGATCGAGTTAACCATGAAATTTTGCTGGCAAAACTTGAAAGTTATAATTTTGATAAATGCACTTTAAAATGGTTCAACTCGTACCTGACAAATCGATACCAGAATATACAAATTTCGACAGAGCTTTCAAAGCCTAATCTTATAAAAACAGGAGTACCACAAGGGTTAATACTTGGACCACTTTATTTATCATGCTTGTCAATGATCTACCACTTTATGTAGAAAATGCAAACACAGACATATTTGCTGATGATATAACATTGTCTGCGTCTGTCCCTAATCTTGAAATTATACAAGAAAATAGCCAGCTTAGTCTCAAACAAACAGAACAATGGGCTAAGCAAAATAAAATGTTAATAAATTAAATGAAAACAAAAATATATGATTATAGGTACATCATAAAAGTTGTCTCGACTTAATAATGAAGTGAAGCAATTATATGCTAACAGTATAGCGATAGAAAATGTACAGAGTCAAAAAATATTAGTGGTATATATTGATAAAAGCCTGTCATGGGACGTCCATGTTGATACTCTTTGTACTTCTTTAACAAACAAAACTAATCGTTTGTGCAAAATCAAGAAATCACTCACACATGAAACAAAAATTATATATGTATTAAATAGGTGTGGGAAGTTAGCTCGTAGTTCGTAGTTCGGCGTTCGACATTCGTTCTGTTACGGATTTGTTACAGATTTGTCAGCATGGAGTTCAACATTTAATTGTCAGCAGCGAGTTCGACATTCCCAACTCGGGATCCAACTCGGAGTTCGACATTGCCAACTCTGAGTTCAACATTCAACCAACACGGAGTTCGAAATTGCCAGCCTGGAGTTCAACATTCACACCCAACTCGGAGTTCGACATTGCCAGCTCGGAGTTCAACATTCAAACCCAACTCGATGTTCGACATTGCGAGCTCGGAGTTAAACATTCAAAACCAACTCGGAGTTCGACATTCCGGAGTTCGACATTCGACATTTGAACCCATCTCGGAGTTCAACATTCCCAGCTCGGGTTCGACATTCAAACTCAACTCGGAGTTCAACATTGCCAACTCGGAGTTCAACATTCAAACCCAACACGGAGTTCGACATTGCCAACTCGGAGTTCAACATTCAAGCCCAAATCGGAGTTCGACATTGCCAGCCCGGAGTTCAACATTTAAACCCAACTCGGAGTTCGACATTCTCAGCTTGGAGTTGGACATTCAAACCCAACTTGGAGTTCGACATTGCCAACTCGGAATTCAACATTCAAACCCAACTCGGAGTTCGACATTCCCAGCTCGGAGTTCGACGTTCGACATTTGAACCCAGCTCGGAGTTCAACATTCCCAGCTTGGAGTTCGACATTCAAACCCAACTCGGAGTTCGAAATTGCCAACTCGGAATTCAACATTCAAACACAATTCGGAGTTCAACATTCCCAGCTCGGAGTTCAACATTCAAACCCAACTCGGAGTTCGACATTCCCAGCTCGGAGTTCGACGTTAAACATTTGAACCCAGCTCGGAGTTCAACATTCCCAGCTCGCAGTTCGACATTCAAATCCAATTCGGAGTTCGATATTTCCCACTCGGAATTCAACATTCAAACTGAACTCGGAGTTCGACATTCCCAGCTCGGATTTCAACATTCAAACACAACTCGAAGTTCAACATTCCCAGCTGGGAGTTCGACATTCAAACCCAAACCCATTTATAAATTATAACTATAGCTAGATAAATGCAATACTTGTACTTGTTTTGATGTGGCATAGATTCAGAATAATTAAAAATACCATTATACTTTTAATGTTTTAAGATTTATATACATATGTTACTGTTTTATATATATTTGATTCAAAGATATAGTCGGAAAATTGTGAAAAATAAAGTAATGTACACAATCAGATTGATCTTCTGGGCTGTTAATCAAATAGTTTTCGGTTAGTTGATTTACAGTTGGCGAATTTACATTTGTTATTTAACAAATGTAAATTCGCCAAATTCGTCATAATTGAAACTCGTTTTGATGGCGTCTTAGGAAGTACAGTATATCTGTTTTCTTTCCCTTGCCCTTTCCCTTTGTTTCTGAAGTGCATTTATAACTTTTCTCTTTGTGGTCTTTTTCTCACTGAGTCTTTGGTTTTTTTTATATCTTTTTTTCAAACGGGACTTTAAGTTTTTTTATGCGAGCCGAGAGTTGTTTCTGATCTAATCTCACTTTTTTCCTTTTTTTTTTTGAATACCATTTTGCGCGATCTTTTGCATCAAGATGATGGGGCGGCTTTTCCGTAGTTTTTCTGGCCTAACAAAAATAAAACAAATCGTTTCAGGCATTTGCACAATGGGATATATTCGCGATAATTTGGTCGTGGTGTTCTAAGGATTATAGTCTCCCTAACATATGAGTCGACGAGAAGAATCATCGATAATTTAGCAAGTGCGCGGTATACCATATTCATACATGAATTGAACGTCGTGGTTACACTTTTCAAGACAGTGTTCCAAAAGATTGCAAACAATTTCTACAATAATGAATCACTGTTAGAAAGTCTTCACCTCTTTGCATTCGTTTATTTACTATTATTTTGTTCTCATCATATGACATGCAATTACAACTGCATTCCATATGTACCTAATTGTTAATATGTGTATTTGTAATCTCTGTAAAAGAGGAATTAAAGAGTATATATATATATTTTAACTCGTAATTTCCACATAGTTTTTATGTTTAATATAAACGCTTCTAAGCAGTGTTTCCAAGCTACTGTTTTACATTATACAATATAAAAAGTATATTTTTACATAAATTGTAAATAAAGGGAGGTAATAGTAATATTATCTACTATTTGAATGGTTCAATATATGTATGAAACCGGATTTTTTAAATTTGAATTGTCGTCATATATTTCTGGGACTTTCATATTTGCTTAATAGTTAAAATGGACATTTTATATCAAAATATTTTTTTTTTTTTTTGCATCTTATCAAGTTCCGTAGTACAGTACAGGTAAGAAAAGCAAAATGAACGCTATTGATATTGATCAATACAAAATCATATAATGATAGTTAACGCACCTTGTTGTTTAACGCGTAACGTTGCTAAAAAAACTTTAGATGGGACAAAGTGTCGGACAACTGTTTTTCAATAACAAGAAATAAATTATCGTTCTGTGTAACAAAACACTATTTTTTTTAGTTAAAGTATTTATTTTAATTAAACAAACTCAAACAATAATTTTTTTGACGTAAAATACCGACCTACAGCAAAAATGCGATTTATAGAGTGGGACATTTTATAGGACAAAGCCCTTCCCCCCCCCTACCCTTCCCCCCTCCCCCCTCCCCCCCACACACACCCCCCACACACACCCCACACTTCTTAAAATCATCTAAAATCATACAAAATATTTTTATTAGTATACGTTTGGTATATTAACTGTGCCCCCCCCCCACACACACACACCCCCACCCCACACACACACACCCCACACTTCTTAAAATCATCTAAAATCATACAAAATATTTTTATTAGTATACGTTTGGTATATTTACTCGAGTACATAACAACTAAACAATGGTTATTAAACGCATTTACTTGTAATTTCGTTCCTTGGGACATTTGTAGCGTTAATTTCAATAGTTCACATGTTTTATCTATTACACAATCCCAGTGTTATTGATAGTGTTATCAGCACTCCAAAAAGAAAACAATGGCCTTTGCAGTGATAATCAAAAATAGAGATCGCTCTTTTAACATGTTTAATGAAGCGGGCATTGCACCAGTGACACCAGTATTGTGCACGACGTCGCTGCATTTATCGTCGTTTCGTCCTGTCGTCTTTTCGTTCTGTCATCTTTTCACGGCGAAATAACGAGAAGACGGAAAGACAAAAATGGCAGTAATCAGCCGCCATAGTTACATAGGACTTCCAAAAACTGTGTCAATTGTTTCATTTTACGGCTTAGTTGAGTAATCACACGTTGCTCTGTGTACCCATAGCCTGTATTGCCGTGTATATTTTTTTCTCTCTTTTTTTTTAAATTACAATGTATGTGCATATTGTAAAGACCTCAATATAAAAATATTTTTCACATAAATAAATAAAAAATGATATCTCACACATGTGCCCAAATTCTGGAAATGGTAGCTTTGGTCTATTGGTTAGCGCATGACATTCTTCGATTTTTGGAAAAAGGCTTAAATACAAATGTTCACCTAACGTTACATCAATTCGAGCATTTTTATCGCACGCCTGCATCACCGGAAATCCTCCGCCTTAAACTCAATGCAGGTGGTGATATTCCCTGGCGTGGTTATACAGATTGGTTTCATTTTTAAATAGCTTACAGGTCTACATGCACTTTATATTTATAGACGAGAAAACATACTCGAGGACTTCTAAAAATTCCTCACTGATTATGCCGTAGTTTAATATTTTATTTTAAAATTAGGTGTGAGTTATATATCATTTCATTTTCACTTCGTCAAATGAAACAGTCCCAACAAATCGAGTATTGTTAAAACCTGTTTTTTTTTGTGTGTTTTTTTTGTGTGTGTTTTTTAAAGCGATTTACAAGGGCTATCGTGACATTAATTCAAGCTGCATGTAAGAATTATTGAAACTATATACATGAGTTTTTTTTAAAGTCCTAGCATATAAGTTAAATATGTTTTATTAGTTTAGTTAATTCATTTTACCTTCAAACATGCATTTTGATATAATGTTATCAATCCCGGCCTAGTTCACACATACAACAGTGTTTCCTTATCGGCACAAGGCCATTTTACTGAAATTGTATATACATAGATGTCAGTATAATTAAACATTTGAGTTTATTTATTTATACTTCAGATAATAACATAAACTGTGCCGCAAGAGAAATTGGGAATCACAGGGGTATTTTGACTGATATGTCTGTCCAGTGAAATATATACCATTGACGAAAACAAGAAAACTTCGAAGAAAAGCATCAATTCGCTGGTTTGTCGGTGAAATTTCATTTGATGTTTCTTTATGCTTGTAATCTCACTGAAAATTATTTAAGTGAACGAGCTTTGTGGAACGTGTGTGACTGATGTACTTCATGATTTTTACCTAATAATGGCTTAATTATATGTATCCTATTCATTTATATGCGTCTCTTGTTTTGTTTCGTTAATTTATTCCATATTTCGATTTTGTTTTAAGGATGTAAAGCAAATCTCATACATAAATTGTATTTATACTAATCTATTAAAACAACACATGGTAACGATAAACATTATAATTCATAGAAAAGAACCACAGATATATACAGATAGAGACAGGCAAAGAAAATAACAATATATAGCTATATCTTTTAGAGAAAACAACAATATATAGCTACAGCATTCAGAGAAAAGAAACAATATATAGTGAATATTTGTTGTTTTGAAGTGAATACATGAAGAAGTTAGAAAAGTTGCGAAGTTGCGAAGCATGAGTGAAAATATTGAAGTTTGATCAAACCTTTGATCATGTTCTTTGGATATATAATTAAAGTGTATGCAGAAAAACAAGCGGCTCAGCATGGTAAAATTGCCACTTTTAATTTACCAGAATAAATATAATCCTCAACCGCTTTCAATAAACCACAACTCAATGTCTTAGTTATTAATTAGTTATAATCCAAAGATATGACTTTCATACCAGCTTTTTGAAAAAAGTTGTTTTTAAAAAATATATTTAAGCTCAGTTCCACTATAAATTTATTTCATCTTTCGATTAGATTTTTAGGATTTAATTAGGTCAGTAAAGCAAATCTCGTACATAAATTTTATATATACTAATCTATTAACAGAAAACATGGAAACGCTAAACATTATAATTCAGAGAAAAGAACCATAAATAGATATAGACAGGCAGAGAAAATAACAATATATAGCTATATCTTTTAGAGAAAATAACAATATATTTATAATGGACAAATCCGCTTGATATTTTCTGTGAAAATTTGCATCTGAGTGTGGAAAAATTTATGTTAACATTTTGAACAGTATTTTAGGAAATTTATCTAGAATGTGTTTGGTTTAGGTCACGAAATCTGCCAATTATCCTGCAATAAATATCAATCTTAAGGTACCGTACGAGACTAAAATCTGAAAATGTATCCGTAATGAAATTGTGACATGGCGCGAGACAGGAGAAGTCTTTCATTGTACCTAAAGCCTGAGACCCTTTCAGTTTTATACGCGATGAGGGGTTTTACAATCTGAAACTAAACTATACAAGTGGAATTCGGAATGTATGTTTTTGTTTTTTACTTAACATTGTGTTAAACCCGGTAATTTTTCTTCATAAATCCAGAATAAAATCATTCTGCAATGGCTTTCAACTACAATTAAAATATAGAATACTTATTAGAGAAAAGGTTGTAATGGACTGAAAATATTAACTAATTAGCTTGAATAATTGCAAAAAACATCACTCCTGGGGAATATGTGCATTGCGAGAACCGGTTTGTGCATAGTACGAAAGGTTAGATCAATGCAGTTTATAAGCAAAATTTGACGGTGTTTATGTTGTGCTTAATCATGAAACTCCGACAATTTCAAACAGAAAAATATACTTGGAATTATTAAAGTAGTACCCGATAATCTTTCTTATCTTTCAGTTTCGTAAAATGTGTCATGTGTATCTAGTTATTCATTGTCATAATTTGTAGAAATTATGTATAAAACCATCAAAATATCAAATTTGCGAAAAACAATCACCCAATCTGCATGAGTGATGTGAAAGTCATATAAAGCATTTAGTAACTATCTGCAATTATGTTACGGTACGCTACGAAGTAGATGGGATCACCGTATGAAAAGTTAGGATCTACACCAATAGCTGTAGTACGAAAGAATAGACGCTTGTATGATAACGATCTGATTCTAATGAGGGTGTAACCCCCACCCCCGACTAAATAAAACCGAATCTGCTACTTTTCTCTCTTGTTTGTGTGTGTTGCTTCCAAGGGATCCACATTTCGGTATTTATTGACATTCACACTATAGCGTTTGTTTATAGTGTTGTTTGTCAGCTGTACAAATGCACCCGACTACGAATCTGTAGTGTCATTATTAACTGGTGCGTTGGGATCATCAAGCCTAATCTATGTGGCTTTGAAGTAGAATACCGCTTAAGCCGGTGCAATGTGGCGTGAGAGGTATATCTTATATTATCTCTCATGAACAGACTCAATAAAACAGAGTCTGCTACTTTTCTCTCTTGTTTGTGTTTGTTGCTTCCAAGGGATCCATTTTCCAGTATTTATTCATAAATAAGAATTCAGTCCCAAATAAAGAGTTTATACATGTTCTACTCTTTAACCCTTTCGTTATTATGTGCAGGCTGATCAGGGTTTACACTGTTGGCCACTCAGTAAGGAATGTTTTTCGTAACTCTTTAAATATAAAATATATCCGGAATGTTTGAATTTGAATTTTAGCAGACGACATTTGAAATTTGGCGGCGAAAGGGTTAAGCTATATAATCATCTTATTGTCTGTTAAACTTGACAGTCCTGCCCACTCTTGTTCTCATTACAACGGGTGTCTCTTTTACAATGCAACCGATGTCTTCACCACTGGACATGTTATCGTCGTCCTCGTCTGCAGCAATCTCCTGATTTCCATAATCGTATGTGTCTTTCATAATTTGACTGTAAGTTTCTTCGTTGAGAATAACTGAATCCATGTTTGTTTCAAATTCGTTTGATTCCAGACATCGGATGACATTCATTGGTGAAGCTTTCATCGCCAGCTGAAATGAAGGTCTATCAGTTGACACCTACAGGTCTCACACCACAATTAATTTTCCCATAGGGTTACTGTACAGCCTTTTCCAACATCTGAGCTTCAAAGCAGGGCAGCAGACATTGTTGTTGGTTTAATATCTTCAGTATAGCCAAGACCAGTAATTTAAAACAATAAAATATATAAGTTAGCCAGGTTGTTTTTTTTCCTCGCTCATGTTTTGTGAACCCTATGGAAAATACAAAATTCATACACTATCTAGCTGAATATGTGGTGCTTCGGTCAAACAATTCTGAAATTTGAATGAAACCTCATATCAACATGGATTTTCTGTATCATCTGTCTTTTACACTGCAGATGTATGCTAAAGCAAAGAAAAGCCTATTTTTCAAATTAAAAATTGCCTAAAATTGAGAAAAAATAGAATTATTTTCTGTTTTCCTTTTGTCTCTAGGTCCGTGAGCTTTCAGGGGAGATAATAGAGGTGTGAGACCTGAGCAAAGCTTGTATAAATAACCAATCTGTTCTTGAATGCTTAATGACATAGTAAATCACTTGCATGGATTTTGAAGTGGTAAGACCTCCGAAATTAACAGGATTTAGTTCAGGCTCACTGTAGTTGGTTTACATGTTCAGCGGATTAGAGTGCCTGTTTTGTCCTTGGTTGAAGTATTCCTGATTATATTTTGCCTCACTTTCTGACCACGTTCAATTCTCCAGCTCCTCATCCTTAGCATTCATCTTTGGATAGTTTTTGTGACTCGGGACATGACAGAAATTCTAGATCCGGAACAGAAATATGACCGCCGGGTGCAACGCAGTGCGATCGTCTGTGTGTGAAATACGAGAATCCACAGTCTGTTAGTTTCTTCATATTCTCATTTAAGACGCAAAAGGCGGCTAACTTCCAGGACATCGGGCATTGGGTTTGCAGTAGTATGATATTATATTCAAGCAACATGATTTGAGTATTATTGATTCATTGAAGTTATTTTAAAGTCAGACACTTTCAGACACTTTCAGTGTTGTACAAAATAATTCAATATAAAACAAGCTAATATTTCAGAGCTTATTATCTAAAAAAAAAAGAGGAACATCTTCCCCGTCTCGAACCCGTACTAACTACCTTACTAATTAAAAGTTCTGTGTTCTACCGACCGAGCTAATAATCTTATGTTACAGCCTTTCTAGATTTTCTATATGTACAGAACCGAAATTTTAATACAATGCTGATTGTTGAATGTATAGTCTGCGTCCCGCGTAGAAAGCCTCTGCGTCCGGAATACTCTCTAAATCAGCCTGAATCCGGTGTCCGAAAATGGTTTTTTTATATGTCTGTTGCCATGAATAACACATATTTTGCTATTTTTTTTCAGGACTCTGTCGTCGGAGAGGATATGTAGAGATGCGGCTTTGACAAATGTGTGTTTCAAAATACCCATAGTGTGAGTGAATGACATGAACTGTTGAAAAACTGAATCGGTGTTTTTAGCTCTACTGATCAAAGATCATCTACTGATCAAAGATCAGCAGAGCTTATGCCGTGGTGCGGTGTCCGTCGTCCGTCCGTCCGTATGTCTGTCCGTAAACTTTTGTTTTGCAGCGACTACTCCTCTGAAACAACTGGATGGATTTTCATGAAACTTTACAAAAATGTTGCCCATAATGTCTAGTAAATCCTAGCAAAAATTCACGTTGATGTGGAATTCAAGATGGCCTTCAAAGCTAAAAATAGTTTTTTTTATAAAAACAGGTTTGTAGCGACTCCTTCTTGAAAACAGTAAGTGATATTGATATGGGACTTTTTCTAACATGATCAGCATGACATGATGTTCGTTCTTATCGAACATCGTTTTGATTCGATGTTAAACATGGCTGCCAGCGACTATCTTTGTTTACATAGAGTTATATAGTAAAAACTAAAAATTGTAGCGACTACTCCTCTGAAACGACTTGGCGGATGTTCATGAAACTTCACAGGAATGTTGCTCTTGATGTCCGATTGATCCTAGGAATATTTTCAAGTCGGTCGGAATTTCAAGATGGCCGCCACGGCTAAAAAGGGATTTTTACAAAACAAATTTGTATATAATTGATATTGATATGGCACTTTTTCTGAAATGATCAGCATGACATGATGTTGGTCCTTGTCGAAAATCATTTTTATTCGACTTTAAACATGGCTGCCAACGGCCATCTTTGTTTACATGGGGTTATATAGTCAAAACGTGTAGCGATTACTCCTCTGAAACTATGATGACATTTTATCTTGCTTCGGTTTCCTTTGTTACATTCTCACACTGTTAATTATGTAAACATAAAATATATTGGCCTACGTTTGATCTGGAGATATGTTGATTCCGTTCGGTCTGAAGTAGTTTGAGGCCACCTCCTTGGCCCGGTGACCATCATAATAGTAGATTTTGCCATCAGTCAGGTGACCCCAATCAGATAAAGTAAAACCAAGCTTTTCTCTGTACCGCCCGTAGTATGTGAACCACAACGAGATCGTTCATTCTGAAAAAACCCCCACAAAACTGTTGTTAATGCTGAAGTGTATGTCTAAACTTGAAACAAAGAATATTAATAAGATCATATTGGCATCATAATGAATCATCCTTAAAATTCCGAAATTGAAATTGAAACTATTGACAAAGAATATTAATAAGATCATATTGGCATCATAATGAATCATCCTTAAAATTCCGAAATTGAAATTGAAACTATTGACATCGTCGGATACCCACGGGCGATGAATCGAGTATAACGTAATATCGCCCGTGGGTATCCGACGATGGACTATTAATAAAGAGTTGGAGATCCGTATGCACATTTATATGAAGGGGTACGACTGCAATAATATATACATTTGGCTTTTACGCAGTATCAATAAAAGAAGGTATAAAAATCGAACCGGAAATGCAACTTTCACCGATCAGATTCAACAAAATACACGCATTCAACACAACAAGTATACGGGTAAACAGAAACAAAGTATGGGAAACAAGAAAATATAAAATGATTGACAATAGGGATATCGCCTTGGAACATCCAGTGGCAAAAGGAAAGGCAGTTTGTGGTTTAAACTAAGTTCAAAGGTGCATCGGTAAATTAGAAATATGACCATGTATATATGAATATTAAAAGGTCTAGAAATCAGAAGCCAGAGCAACAAGAAAATGAACCGACAAGATGGAAGGCAAACATTAAATGTTATTAGGAGTATGTGTTCGGTATAATAAAATAAACATCACATCCTCTTGAGAGTGCCAGAGGAAATATATAGTGATAATATCCACAGGCACCCTCAAGAGGATGTGATATTTACATATTATCATCCCGTTCAGGTTTATGTAGACGGCATTATAGGCTCCACAATCTGGAGGGTCATCGCACAATCAAAGAGAAAAACATAGTAGCGCGATTAGTCAATGGGTCAACCACTAAACATGCAGCGCGTTGCAAAATGATATGGTCATAACCTCTTTTGAAACAGTTTTGATAAAGATAGTATGAAAGTGACCATGACCAAAAATCTTACGAAGTTTTTAAATTAAAGGTCAGGTTGTGATAAATTATTCCTTTTTAATTTACTTATATTTTATTTTAAAAGGAGATCAGAGTTACTATATAACCATTTGCAATTTATGATAACGGCAGCCTAAATGGAACCATTTATTAGTTATACAAAGGTTACGAATATTAAAGTCCTTAACGACTACATGCTCTAGAGAAACAAATAAGCTGAGAGGCATATACCCTATAAAAAGTTGATCAAGGAACATCCCTTCTAAGTGCAAAATGGACAATATCAAAATTAAAATCATCTTTCAAAAAACAACATTTTGCTTATTATTTCTCTATTTTCAAACGAGATATGTTAAACGAGAAAAGAAGCGATCGAACTATTAACTTTGCTAAATTGAAGTTCTTTAGGATATATATTATTAACCATAGAAGAAATGAAACGGCTGCCAATGTTCTATAATTTATATCATCCAGATACCGAGAGCTAATATTAAATACCCGATGACATCTGCCTGATTACAGGTGAAATACTCAACAAAAAATCTTGTTTAAAACAATACAAAAACATGCAACAAGACATAGTTAGTACCCATTTGGATACCAACAATATGTCTTTCTGAAATGCCGTTATTAAAAATACTACTACATTACATGTAGTTTTTCCCGGCAAACTTGGCTCGGTAAGGTTGACTGTGGTCATTGTATGATACATTTCCTGTTCGACTTCAATATCTACTTGTGTATAGTGTGGTCTGTTTATGATACATTTCCTGTTCGACTTCAATATCTACTTGTGTATAGTGTGGTCTGTGTGTGATACATTTCCTGTCCGACTTCAATATCTACTTGTGTATATTGTGGTCTGTGTGTGATACATTTCCTGTTCGACTTCAATATCTACTTGTGTATAGTGTGGTCTGTGTATGATACATTTCCTGTTCGACATCAATATCTACTTGTGTATAGTATGGTCTGTGTATGGTACATTTCCTGTTCGACTTCAATATCTAATTGTGTATAGTGTGGTCCGTGTATGGTACATTTCCTGTTCGACTTCAATATCTACTTGTGTATAGTGTGGTCCGTGTATGATACATTTCCTGTTCGACTTCAATATCTACTTGTGTATAGTGTGGTCCATGTATTGTACATTTCCTGTTCGACTTCAATATCTACTTGTGTATAGTGTGGTCTGTGTATGGTACATTTCCTGTTCGACTTCAATATCTACTTGTGTATAGTGTGGTCCGTGTATGGTGCATTTCCTGTTCGACTTCAATATCTAATTGTGTATAGTGTGGTCTGTGTATGATATATTTCCTGTTCGACTTCAATATCTACTTGTGTATAGTGTGGTCTGTGTATGGTACATTTCCTGCTCGACTTCAATATCTACTTGTGTATAGTGTGGTCTGTGTGTGATACATTTCCTGTTCGACTTCAATATCTACTTGTGTATAGTAGTGTGGTCTGTGTATGATACATTTCCTGCTCGACTTCAATATCTACTTGTGTATAATGTGGTCTGTGTATGGTACATTTCATGTTCGACTTCAGTATCTACTTGTGATATAGTGTGGTCTGTGTATGGTACATTTCCTGTTCGACTTCAGTGTGGAAAAGTGATGAAGCTTGACGCTTATGCTCATTTCCCTTGATGTAGACACTTATTTCCCTTTTTGTCTAAAATTCAACAGCAACAAGAAAACAAGCACCATCAACAATAACAACAACAACAACAAACTACCCAGTCACCATTTGAACAAGAGAAGGCTAAAGGTAAAACTTTAGGTAGCCCTTGTAGATTCAACTTTGACTCCTATGGCGAGGCTACATTGGACCCCAAGGTCACTATTAACAACAAGCTTGGTAGAGAAAGATAAGCTAATACTAGATATTTTATGTTATGTTTCAATCAAGGGGAATGGCTCTTATACTGCAGATCAAAATAAATTAAGTACGAGTTGGTTCCCTTTGATTAAATGTGTATACCCCTGGATTACATAACTCTGATAAACATGATAATCTTTGTATTCAATATTTATTAAAGCATATATATGTATGCAGTACTAGTATTCGAATGTTATCAACGTCGACAGCAGAGAGGCTATCCCTTATTTAATCATGTACTAGTAAAGGGTATAATGATATAAAGAAAATAAATGTCAAAATATATATATTGGTTGTTTAGAAGAAACTTGAGAAAATTTGTTATGGTTTGGGTTATTTTTAATAACGGTGTGCAACTTGGATATTGCGTTACTTAGTTTGTATATACTTATAGAAAGGTATTGATCATTTATGTGAAGAAATGTTTAACATAATTGGTTGGACGACGGAAACTCGCTCTGACATCAGCCCTCTTAACCACTGAGATTGCGAAATGCGAGCATGCGAGAATGCCAGTTTACAAAATAGTTGACGAAAATTAGCCGCGAACATAGTTCATCTTGAGTGCTGGATGTGTAACCTGGTCTAATGTTGTTATTCCAGAGAACAGGTATCCAGCGGCTAGTAATGCTATTTTTCACGTTAACATTAGGACAACATTAAGCGAGTAATGTCAAAACAGATAAACATGGAAGTGTCGTTGCGCATACGATACAATACATCAAATTTTTAAACACATTTTTTGACACATATCAAAAACATACTATTATATTGTTTCCTATTGATATCAAGTGTTTGCTAAGTATTTTTCATTGTAATAGTGTTATTTTTATAGCTTTGGATGAAATTTGCATCTTGTCCTTATTTCTTAGTTTGTGCGGATGATTTTTGGCATCGTAATGTTTAACTCGGTTGACATCAGTTTAAGTGTACCACGTCCATTGATGTTTACATTGTGTTTTGTAATATCATGAAATAAAAATGCAATCAGTCCTATCAAGGCACATTTTAAATAAGAATAATTTACATTCTCATGACAAATAGCCCATTAGCTGCTAAAAATCTACAGAAAAACTGGGTCCATATTTATAAAGCTTCTTTAGAGCAATATCTTAAGTCAGATCTTTTCAAATTTTTAAACACCTTTTTCTATCGATTTAAGACGTTTTCTTAATATTATTAATAAGGTTACGGATAAATAATACCTACAGCTAAATATTTATCTTAAAAAGATGATTTGTAGTGTCCCTGAGGGGTTAATAAGGATATTTAAAAATATGTTAACATCTTAAATTTTGACTTAAGTAATATTTTCCATTTAAGTTGCTTTATGAATACGGGCCCAGGTGTCCAGGTGTCATGTATCTTTCATGTAAGCAAAAACAAAATTCAAATCAAACCTGACAATTTTAACATGGAAATGCTTGAAAAATATAACATACATCTCACTGGAAATACCAGCCCTAAATATTAAAAAAATAAGCATCTCTAGATGCTCTGGCTTATCAGTGGTAACTGAGGAAATGTGAAAAGCTAGTATAATGTTGTGGACATATGATAGAATGATAGGAAAACTGTCAATTATGGTGGCTGATTTCTGCCATGTCGTCTTGTCGTCTTGTCGGGTCGGGTCGCCGACAAGACGCCACGCAAAAAGGCGACAAAACGCTAGTCGTCTTGGCGCTCGTCGTCTTTGGCAGAAATCAGCCACCATAGTATGGTGTCAATCCGAATAGAAATAAAGATAAATGCATGTTGCGGTTAACACAAATAACACTGCATTGTTACACTGATATTATACATTGCAAACTGTTATTAATAACAAAAAATAATCTTAAAAAATGTGCTATCATATGTACTATTATATAATTATTATTGTAAACTTTGTTCTGGAAAGAAATACCAATGGTTGTCGTAGCAGTCATTATAATATAGAGCGTACTAAATATACATACCCGTTTCCAGATCTTTCCATGCAGCGATGCCATGTGGTGAGCCAAGGAAGTCGCCATCCGGTCTATGAGGAACGTTAGTTACGTTCATGTCAAATAACCGTTCATTTTGCAAATCCATAGCCTTGACCTTGCCTGGGATGTGATCTCTATTAAATCCATATATATTTAATTAAGTTATAATATAGCATATATAAATGTGTGTTGTGACTGTTTTGTTGTAGATTTATGACATCTACTGGGTTATCTGAGATATAGTGCGACTGGTGCTTTAACAACTCGCAAAGTTCTGAATCGTTCTTACTCAAAGTTGTCTTACACATGGTGTCGATAATAAAAGTGTTGAAGTCCTTATATCTTTAAACGTGTTTTTTGTTTTGTTTTGTTAAACAAATCGTCATTTTCTTTCTTTTTTATTTTGCCTTTTTTGAAGTGTGTGTTAAAAAAATATCTTCTTTAGTTTACGAAATTAATTATCAACATCATCATTGGTTTGGTATGGCTATATTTGGATATATATGTGGGTATGAATATATTTGCTTTATATTTCAGCAGTTGCCGATTAAGCAAACACAATATACCCGACTCCAGTGTATATGCTCTGAGGTCAATGCTACTATAAAACACACACACACACGCACGCACGCACGCACGCACGCACGCACGGCACGCACGCACACACACACACACACACACACACACGCTAAGCTAAGCTAAATGGACCTATAATGACCTTCGTATACAATAATTTGATCTTACTTAAGTAAAAATTGTTAATTAAACACAACTTGTTTCATAAGAGGGTTCTACAGTTTGTGTAGTTTAAGTACTTAAAGAAAGAAAGAATAAAGAAAGAAAGAAGAAAGAAAGAAAGAACGAAAGAAAGAAAGAGAAAGAACGAAAGAAACAGTAAGAAAGAAAGAAAGAAAGAACAAACAAAAAAGGCAAACATGTTTATATTACCGCAGATGCTAGAATGATTCCCTTCCCAATATGGGTCACGTCCTCTGTAACGATGTGAAGATATATTTATGTTTTATATTTATTAAGGGTACTGACCTAATATTAATCGCGATGCACAGTTCCGCGGTCAAACTGACTTACATGGCATGCACATTGTCATCACAATAGTTATCCGACAAAATTATTAAGTCGAATATTTGTCATCCAATAAGTCGACCTAACCTCGAGTCAGTATTTATCCATAATGTTTCTGATGACGCTATGTTGTTGTACTTTTGTAAAGTGACGGGATGTGATGAATATATAAATAATAATAATAATGTTTAAAGCAAAATCCCCTGCAATACACAACTATTAGCTTAGTTTAAATAAAAATAAAGGCTAGAAGAAAATGTCTTTATCATACTCTTATTCACATTTTGTAACCATTCCCTGGATATGACATAGCATTTGAAATGTTTACCAATAAATGACTGGATAAATATATGGCTAATAACATTCTTTAATTTTAATGTTTTAATTGCACGCTAAGGTAGAGTAGTGAACTAATCCATGAGAAACGATCGCGATGAACCGTGATAAACTACCGCGATGAACCGTTGTCACAGGATGACCTTAGTGGTTGGGCTTACTCAGGAAAGAATCAATGACGGTGAATGCATTTACATAAATTTATTAATCTCTGGCGGCCACTTAAAATGTGCACGCTGTTACGTGTTACATGAATAGATCATGAATATTGTGAAATTGTTTCAACTCGAACAATAGATTTTGGGTGTAACCGATAACTACAAGAGCTATGAACGACCAATACGCTCTACCCGTGACATTTTGTGACATAGCATTTGAATAACCATTCCCTGGATATGACATAGCATTTGAAATGTTTACCAATAAATGACTGGATAAATATATGGCTAATAACATTCTTTAATTTTAATGTTTTAATTGCACGCTAAGGTAGAGTAGTGAACTAATCTATGAGAAACGATCGCGATGAACCGTGATAAACTACCGCGATGAACCGTAATAAACTAGCGCAATGAACCGTGAAAGACTATTGCAAAGAACCGTGTATTAGTAAAACATATATTTCAATACAACCGAAATATATGGAAGTGAAGCGCGTTTTATTTCTTTAACAAACAAACCGTACCTTCCGATTCCAGGATAGTTCTTGTACACGACACGTTTGTCCCAGTCCGCTCATGCTCTACAACATAAACACATACACATGTATTGCTCATATTGCCATATAAACTGAAGCAATCATCGTGAGCATTTTACGAAAACCAATTGAATTGAATTGAATGTTGTTTAACGGCTCCTCAACACAGTATAGGTTATTTAGAGCCGCCCAGAGAGAGAGAGGGGAAGGATACATAGGAATCCGGGAACCGTGCCCTACTCTTATTATCGAATAGATTCCTATGGTTCTTTAACGTGCAAAAACCACGAACTTGATAGTTAAGTAGCTAGGAATCAGTTATCAATAAATACTTGTCAAAATCTATGGTGAGATTCTTGAGAAGAAGATACTTTTGAGGTTTTTGTGAGTTCAATACCCGAACGAATCATACCAAAGACTTCATTAAAATGGTAGTAGTAGCTCCATCCTTGACGTTCAGCTTATAGATGATAGTTCTAAGACTGATGGGCCGATTTGAATCTAATGTGACAGGGTGTGGTATCATGTCCTGTGTCTATAGCGTGGAATTTCAATGTGTCAGCATATAGAAGTGATCACCGAGCTCCCTGTTACAAGTCGTCACCGTCGTGATATTATTGAAATATTGTTAAAAGCAAACACACACATACGCACGCACGTACTCATGCATGCATATACGCATATACGTGCATCCGACGTTCACATCATCACCTTTGATCGGTGGAGCAAAATATACATGCAACAAAAACATACGTACTGACGCAGGTCTAAAGGAAATTAATAGTTTACCTGTAGTAATTGTAGTACTGGAAGAGGACGCCGAAAATGGCGATTGATACTATCTTGCCGTACATTGTTTTCTATAAAGGAAAGGAAACCTGGAAATAAAATTCATCGAAGGTGCTGCAAGGTCTTATCATATGTTTAGTACAATCACATCAATGTACCACGCACTTTTAATATTGTTACGAAATTACGAAAAAAATCGTAAGTTAGAAATAATACTTAAATATTATTTCCACACAAATGTTCTTTGTATATGAGATGCATAATGACGTAGTAAATATAACTAAGTCTTTCACAAAGTTGATGACTTTTATTAAACGTTTCTAATAGTTATCAAGCACTGTTCCAAATAATATGTCAGAGAAAATAATCCAAATATCAAAGTTCTTTTAAGTAAGAAAAATTGCTAAAATCTCTTATAGTTACACATTAAAAGTCTCTCTCTCTCTCTCTCTCTCTCTCTCACTCTCTCTCTCTCTCTCTCTCTGCTCATTCTAAAGAAATGTACTTCAATAATTCTGACTGAAAACGCTGACCAAGAAAAGAACACCGAACAGAAGAATATTAGCCCTTTATATACTCTTAACATAAGCCATTTAGCAAGCAAGCTAAGCCAGCTAATGAACTAAATGACCGCTTTCAACAGCCAGCAAGTAGGTCGCACACCCATCATCCTAACACTTAAATGACATGAGCTTGCTACGTGGACAGCCAGCAAGTAGGTCGCAGAGCATCAGCCAATACACCAAATGGCATCAGCTTGCAACTTCCACAGCCATTCATAAGCCAGCCAATGAACTAAATGACCGCTTTCAACAACCAGCAAGTAGGTCGCACACCCATCATCCTAACACTTAAATGACATGAGCTTGCTGCATGGACAAGCAAGTAGGTCGCACAGCATCAGCCAATACACCAAATGACATCAACTAGCCAGCAAGTAGGTCACACACCAATAATCCTAACACTTAAATGGCATGATCTTGCTGCATGGACAGCCAGCAAGTAGGTCGCACAGCATCAGCTAATACACCAAATGACATCAACTAGCCAGCAAGTAGGTCGCACACCCATCATCCTAACACTTAAATGACATGAGCTTGCTGCATGGACAGCCAGCAAGTAGGTCGCACTGCCCCATCATCATTCAGCTTAGGTAAACAAGCCAACGCACCAGATGACATTAAAAAGTTTATCAAAAGAGGTTATGACCCTATCATTTTGCAACGTACTGCATGCTTGGTGGTGGACCCTTTTACAGTTCGCCACTATGCTTTCCTCTTTAATTGTACGATGACCGGACAGGCTGTGGACCCTGTGATGACGCCTACCTAAAGCCCATTGGGACGGTGGCGTTTGATGTTTGTCCATGATCTTTTTTGCCGTGCCCTTAATGGTTTATTCTCTTACTGCTCTGGCTTCTGCAAAGTCATTGAGTACCTTCATTGTGGCTTTCTAGGCTATTGTTTTTTTGTATTATATTTACTCGAGCATATTTGTGTTTTATTTATATTGCCTATTGATGCTGCCTTGTTGGTTAGAGATTAAATCATGACGGGGATTTCTTTATTTACACTGTCCTGTTTTAATGGGATGACAGTAGGGTAAGTGTGAGGTTTGGTGCACCCTAGAACCGGTTTAAACCCCTAGTGGCCTACTTTGCCACTGACCGTTCCAATGCGGTAGCCCTATTGTCAACCCTTTTTGTGTTTGTGATGTCGTTTGCATTTATTATTGCTTCTGCCTTCTTGTTTGTCTGTTTGCGTGTTTGTTTCTGTGTTTTGTGGTTTACTGTCCTCCTTGAATGCTACTTTCCCTGTCCGATCTTTTTATATTTCTTTTGCTGCGTGAACAGCATTCACCACTTAATGCTAATCTAGCAGGACCAAATACCTACATTATCTACCTTCACTAAAATATATGCTTTACAGCCTCTACAAAGGATAAAATGAAGACAGATAAGTATGTGGTTATATATGTGATCAAACAAAACTAGGTAATTAAACCATATACATTTATATTTAAAACATGTGAGTTAATATAAGATTATCTAAAATCGTAACAATGTAGTGTTTTTTGCTATATACCACACTTTCATTATTGAATGGTATGCTATTAAATACGGAAAAAACAGTCGTGTGACTGTCCTCCTTGAATGCTACTTTCCCTGTCCGATCTTTTTATATTTCTTTTCATTACAACTGGACAGAAACGTGTACATATGAATGATAATTCATTGGTGCTTAATTATGTAAATCTAGAGGTAAAAATGACAACAGGCGACAACATTTTAGGTGTAAATATTGATGAAAATATGCAATGGAATAACCATTTTCAGTATATTTCCAAACAGATATCGTCATGTCTGTGTCTGTTATCCAGAATACGTTCGTATATATCACAGGAACATAGATTATTATTCTACAATGCATATATACAACCTTATTTTAATTATTGCTGTGTTATTTGGGGAAACTCTTCTAATACCAATGTATATAGAATTACAAAATTACAAAGAAGAGCATGCAAAATTATACAAGGTCATGAATATATTAATCTTGAAACTGCACGTATTTCTCTAAATATGTTATCATTCGAAGAAATAGTTTTTCTTCAAAAAGCTAAAAGCACGTACAAAATAGCAATCAAATGTCCCCGCAATATCTAAGCTACTACGTCAATGCAACTGAGATCAATTACAAACAGAAATTTCATAATACCTAAGCCAAATAACGAACTATTCAAAGGGAGCTTATCATATTGGAACTTTAGTATGGAATAGTATTCCCCTAGAAATTATAAACTCTACATCGTCAGAACTATTTTCCAACAAATGCTTGAAATGGGAAAAAAGAAAAAATGGAATCTAAATCTAGCATAGTCCTAGTTTGCTTTTAATTCAATGGGTTAAAGCAGTAATGATGTATACACTATACAAATGTGTCTATGTTTATGTATACATTATAGTATGTTTATGTTTCATGTATACATTATAGTATGTTTATGTTTCATATTGATTGATTTTAAGCGTTTCATTTTAAAATAATCAAATTGGCATATGCTTTGATGTGTGTTCATAAGTATGCCTACATTATTAATGAAGTTTATTTGTTGTATTATATTTGTAAATATGTTATTAAGAGGACCTCAAGGAAGATTGGCTAAGCCAATTGAGTCACCCTCTATACATAAAGAAATTACTTACTTACTTACTATTAATTATATGTATGATAATTATTTATATAAGTTTCATCTTTTCATCTCATTAATGTATGCCATCTACTGATTTTAATTTGAAGTTTGATCATGTCAGTAACAAATTTTGTCGAAGCCTATTTTTTAATAACATATGATAAAGCTATACAGTTTCTATCAGAGAAAAGAACAACATATATAGCTGTAGCATTCCGAGAAAATACTAATATCTATTTCGTTAAAACCTACAAATGAAAGAGTGAATTTTAAACGTGATATTTCATACGTGCGAAATATGATCTTTTATGCCATCTTCGGGATGGTTAAAATTGTGTATTATTGATTTTATGAATATTGAGTTCTGCTCAACCCGGGGCTAGAGGGTGTGAGCGGTGGCTAGCATATTTCACTACCGCTCATGAAAAGTCTCAATCAAACCGAGACTGCAATATTTCGTATGTGTCGTGCTAGGCCGTTTCCAAAGGTCCATTATTATACTCTTTTTTCAGAGAAAATAACAGTATTGTTACGATTTTAGATAATCTTATATTACCTCACATGTTTTAAATATAAATGTATATGGTTTAATTAGTAGTTTAGTTTGATCACATATATAACCACATATTTATCTGACTTCATTTAATCCCTTGTAGAGGCTGTAAAGCATATACTTTAGTGAAGGTAGATAATGTAGGTATTTGGATTGTCCTGCTAGATTAGCATTAAGTTATGAATGGCTGTTCACGCAGCAAGTTTGATGTCATCTGGTGCTTTTGTTTGGGTGTGCGACCTACTTGCTGGCTAGTTGATGTCATTTGGTGTATTGGCTGATGCTGTGCGACCTACTTGCTGGCTGTCCATGCAGCAAGCTCATGTCATTTAAGTGTTAGGATGATGGGTGTGCGACCTACTTGCTGGCTGTTGAAAGCGGTCATTTAGTTCATTGGTTGGCTTAGCTTGCTTAGCTAAATGGCGTATGGAAGAGTATATAAAGGGCTAATATTCTTCAGGTCAGCGTTTTCAGTCAGTATTATTGAAGTACATTTCTTTAGAATGAGCCGAGTTAGAGAGAGAGAGAGAGACTTTTAAAGTGTAACTATATGAGATTTTAGCAATTATTCTTACTTAAAAGAACTTTGATATTTGGATTATTTTCTCTGACATATTATTTGGAACAGTGCTTGATAACTATTAGAAACGTTTAATAAAAGTCATCAACTTTGAGAAAGACTTATTTATATTTACTACGTCCTTATCTACAAGGAACATTTATTTGTGTGGAAATAATATCTAAGTATTATTTCTAACTTACAAACTTTTCGTAATTCGTAACACGGGTGGCAGCGGTGTGATTTCAGACTTTAACACATCTTTGAGGATAATTTGTTATTATTTGAATTTGTTTTCATAACAATGGCAGGAAAAGGTGAATTAGAAGATTTACAGAAAACTCTGTTCCAACTTGTAGAAGGAAATGAGAACTTATTGCAGCACTTGAACATTCAAATAGATAATTTGTCGGTCACATTGAAGGACTATGTTTCAAAAGTAGAGAAAACAGTTAACGATATAATAAGTGAAAATTGCAAATTAAAGGCAGCTTTAACTGGAGATGAAAGTGAAGTGTTAAAATTCGAGTAAACACAGAAAATCATGGGACCAAAAAGAAACATGGACAAAAATATGGACTTAGAAATTAATTCCAATGAATGTGAAATGAATGAATTAAGAAGTGATTTACAAGTTTCAAAAGATGAACTTCAGAACTTAAGATTAGAAATCATCAAACTGCGGAATGAAAGGGCTGATCATGAAACAGATATTAGAAACGCACAATGTGAATAACACAATTTAAAAATACTTGTGCAAGATAAAATGAAGGAATTTGCCCGTGAGAGGGAATTAATGGTTTGCAAATTTTCAAAAGGAGCAGCATGAGCGACAACTGGCAGCATTAGAATTGAGAAATGAACTGCAACATCTGAGAAGAAATATTGATGCTGACCGTTCCGCCAATATGAACAATCCAAGAGTATTACAACCTGAAATAAGAAATGATCGTGTTGGAGCGTTTGCTAACATAGGGACACATATTCAGTCACCTATGCAATCACCAGTACGTCATGTTCCACCTCCAGCTGGCATTCAGCAAGATCAACATGTACGTGATCATTATTCTGTGCCGCTTCCTCAACCTGTGTTGTACGATGGGAAATCGTCCTATGTCTCATTCATAACACAGTTTAAAACGCTGGCAGCGACATGCAGATGGGACAATAAGACTAAAGTGTTTCGACTTATTAACAGCCTAAGAGGCGAGGCAGCAGATTTCGTTTTTGGGCAAGTAAATCCAGAACTGCAGCAATCTTTCTATGCTCTTAAGCAAGTATTGGAGACAATATTTAAGGAGAGGCGTTCAACAGGAAGTTACATTGCGGAGTTGGCAAATTTAAAACTGAATTCACGAGAAAAGGTAGTGGAGTACGTGTCGGACATTAAACGGCGTTTAAGGAGAGGGTATCCTACAGCAGATGACATCACAACAAGTACCATTTGTATGTGACACTTCATTAAAGGCATTGGAGACCAACAAATGACACTGGCTGTAGGAATGAAGAACCCGCAGTCAACTGAGGAGGCCCGTGAGGTTCTAGAGACATATTTCAGCCTAAAAGAAGAATCACGTGGACCAGCAAAAGTAAGAATGGTTACAAGAGCTGATCCGCAGGATGTCACAGTTCAACAATTTTCAAGTTTCCAGAAAGAATTGAATGAAAACTTGGATAAAAGGTTCGAAGAAGTTCTCTATTTGATTAAACAGGAATCAAAATCAGATCATCGCCAAACTGTTCGCAAAAATGTTGGCAAAAATGTTGGCAAAAATGTTGGCAAAAATGTCAATTTCAGGCGGCGAGATATTGCAACAGTTGAGTGCTTCAACTGTCACAAGCTTGGTCATTATGCAAACGACTGCAAAAGTAATGATGATGATGATGACAAGTTAGAGTGGCCACAGGAAAACTAGAGAGGACTGAGGCAAACGGCCCTGTCTTAGTCCGATCCAGTCAAAACGTTATCAAAATTGGTGAAATAGGCACTGGTTTATCGATTTTACTCCCAGTGAAGTTTTATCTTTCTTCAAACATATACAATAGTATTCCTTTGGAGAAACGACCCGATTTGAGAAAAAAATACCATAATTTTAGACTGGAAGTTGCAAATGACGGTTTGTTGCCTGTACTTGGAACTGTTACAATGGAATTTAATATTCAGAAAAATACTTTCAAGTGGGATGTGGTAATAGCCCCAATCAAAGAAGATGGATTATTGGGGCTTGATTTTTTACAAGCAAATAATTATAGTCTCAGTGCTGTATATGGACTTAAATTAAATCGGAGAAAATATTGAACAGTTATTCAAAAGGTTCCATTATGTGCCTTAAGAGTGACATGTAGTGAGACAGCAAAATGGTTATTGAGGGACAGTGTTCATCAGGTAAATTAGAATCAGTGTATGGACTTGTTTCGCCAGTTATAAGAGATATGTCTGAGTCACAAGACTTAATTATTGGACACACATTAGTCGATCCTAAGAGTATAAACATAGTAATTCCTGTTCGTGTCATGAATCCGTCAAGTGAAGATGTAACAATCAAAGCAAAATCTTTACTTGGACATTTACATGAAGTAGAGGAAGTGAGTAATATGACCAAAGAAAAGACTGACACCAGGCCAATGCATAGTAAATTACCTGAACATTTAACGGCTCTATATGAAAACTCGCGCAAAAATTTGAATTGTCATGAGAAAGAAAAACTAAAAGGTCTTTTAATTAAACATGCTGATGTTTTTGCAAAATCACCTCAAGACCTTGGTAGGACTTCAGTTTTTAAACATAAAATTGATACTGGAACTAGCAAACCAATAAAGCAACGTCCGAGACGTCCTCCTCTTGCATTTGCTAAGGAGGAAGCAGAAATTATACAGGATCAATTAAAATCAAGTGTAATACGTGAGAGCACATCTGCATACGCTGCTCCTCTTGTTTATGTAAGGAAAAAGGATGGAACGACCAGACCGTGTGTGGACTATCGGCAGTCACTCAAAAGGATGCATATCCTCTTCCGAACATTAACGACTGTCTCGATAGTTTAAGTGGTTCAGTGTATTTCTCATGCCTTGATATCTTGTCCGCTTATTATCAAATTGAAGTGGAAGAAAATAACAAAGCTAAGACTGCTTTTGTTTGCAGGCAGGGGTTGTTTGAATACAATGTGATGCCATTCGGATTATGCAATGCTCCCTCAACATTTCAACGTTGTATGGAACTTGTTATGCGTGGGTTACAGTGGGATATATTACTTATATACCTTGATGACCTGATCATATTTTCAAAAACCTTTGAAGAGCATTTAGAGAGGTTAGACACTGTTTTTCAAAGGCTACATAAATCTGGCTTGAAACTTAAACCTAGCAAATGTTTCCTGTTTAAAACAGAGGTTTCATTTTTAGGACATATGGTGTCTAAAGACGGAGTAAAACCACAGATGAGTAAAGTTAGTGTTATTAAAAACTGGTCTACACCAACGAATTTGACCAAAGATGTATATTCGCTTGGGATTTAGATATATCAAGCATGATATTTTGCGATTTTCTTCAGAGAAAAATTTATGTTTGACACGTCGTTTACGAATCTCTGAAGAGGTCATTCCACCCAAAGAAAAGGATGGAGACAGCTTTGGCCTTCAAACCCACTCTGGTGGGTTATTCCCAAATCTAACTCAAAGTGACAATTCTACCAATGGTGATAGCGTTGTGTATAAGTTTTCAAACTGGGCTGGTTCATATACCAATTCTGAGCTTTAAAAGATGCAAAATGATGACCCCGAGATAGGTACAATTCTAAAATGGAAACTGGCTTCTGATGACCGACCTTTAAGAGAGCGTGTTGCTGCTGAAAGTCCTGCAACACACAACTTATGGCTTCAGTGGTCTCAACTACTTGTTATCGATGGTCTCTTATTTAGAAAATGGATTACAAACAATAAAACGTCAGATTACAACCAGTTAGTTTTACCATCAGTACTACGGCCAAAGATAATCGGTGCATTACACAATTCTATTGCAGCTGCACATTTAGGTATTAAAAAGACACTGGGAAAGCTTAGATTAATTTTTTTTGGTATAAAATGAAAGACCCTGTCACGCTTTGGATACGACAGTGAACGTTCTGTGGAGCAAGAAAGAGACCTCATAGAAAGCCAAGAGCGCCATTGCAGGAATATATCGTTGGGTATCCTATGGACAGAGTTGGAACTGACATTCTGGGCCCTTTTCCAGTCTCAAAACCCTCGAACAACAAATATGTACTTGTTGTAATGGATTATTTAAAATATGTGGAGGCATATTTCATTCCTGACCAAAAGGCACAAACAGTTGCAGATAAAATAGTGTTTGAATTCTTTTCCAGATACGGATTACCATTAGATTTACATTCTGATCAAGGAAGAAATTATCAGTCGGATATTTTTCAACAATTGTGTACTTTGCTAGAAGTTAACCAAACCAGGTGTACCACATACAGGGCCTCGTCTAATGGAATGGTTGAACGCTTTAACCAATCACTGTTAAATATGATAACAACTTATAAACTAATTGGGATGTATATCTACCTCTGTTGACAGCAGCATACAGGTCAAGCATACATGAGAGTACCCAGTATAGACCTAACATGCTAATGTTTGGGAGAGAAGTCAATTTGCCTGTTAATTTCCTGTTTGGATTACCAGCAAATAACCAGTCTAAATTAAAAACGCACACTGATTATGTTGTGAATTTGCAAGACAAGATGTCAAAAATCTATAGTTTTGTTCGGGAAAATTTGAAGAAAAACTCTGTAAGACAAAAACGTGACTATGATGCTAGATTAGCATTTCAGTCATATGCAGTAAGTGATGTTGTTTATTGTTTAGACACTAAAAGAATAGTGGGAAAGATTCCTAAATTAAAATCAGAAATATGGAAGGGACCATATGTTATTACAAGGAAAATCAATGATATTTTATTCGAAATAAAAGGTTCTGGTAAAACAAGATCTAAAATCATTCATCATGACCGAATAAAACCATTATTGTGCAATACTTTTCCACAATGGGTGCTCACATTACAGAATCAACAAGTGACTATCCAACAGAACCACCTGTTAATGAGCCAGATAAACTGAAAAATGTTCGAACATCTGGGACAATAAAGTCCTGCAGAGAGGGTATTGACCTCAGGCGTGGTACTAGGTTACGGTGACAAACTCACAGGCTTGGAATTGAGTGTTAGATGTCAACTTGGCATATTATTACCTTGTTACACTAAAAAATAGATATATCCAGATAAGCTGTATGCAATTTGGAATGGGGATGCTAATACCTGACCATATTTAGGGACAGTTTAGGACCTGAATTCAGAACTGTCCAGGGATGATTCATATCTCTGGCTCCGCCTCCAGTATAAAAGCATAGGACCCACAAGCTCTGGGCATTTAACGGATTATGCCTTCACCATTTAGGTGTCGACTCTGTGGACGATATTATCAAGTGAAACAATCTTTAAATCGTCACAATAAAAGCAGTCACTTTGAAAAAAGGAACTAAATTTTCTGAAAACATTTGTACATCTACAAAGATGGATATTGTAGAACAATCAATGTCAATGACTGGCCGTCAGGTGAAACAAGCCGATCAGTTGGAACAATTTGTTGCAAGCTGTGCGGGGCCAGTCAGGAAAAATCCTGTAACAGGCAATTATGAGTTAATCTCTGACACAGAGGGAGAGGATGATTTCCCGGAACCAAAGGGGTCCAAATGGAAAATTGAAAGCACAGATACCCAAAATGAAGGAGCCGTTTTGAAAAGAATAAACAACCTTGAAAATCGATTTACTACATCACAATCGGATATTTAACAAAGAAATGACAAGCTTGAAAAAACAATCAGTAATTCAATAGCGTCTTCATCCTTGGACATTCAAAATTACGAAAAATAACTAGCAGAAATACTAAAAAAATATATACTTTCAATTAAAACTGTTTTAGATAAATCTTCAGGAATCCAACCTTCAGAAAACCTGCATACAAAAAGTATTCAATCACCGGAGCTAATAAACTCATTAACGGAAATGAATCGAGTAATACTGCAACTTCTACAGCAAACCTAATAGGTAATAATTCCATATTCGATGGATACACACCAGCGCTTTGTGATACATATTTATTGCTGCCTTATGTTTGTGTTTTACTGGAATTAATTTCGATTTTTCTGGATGTATTCAAGTTAATTTCACCTATTTTTGTTGTGTTTTCTTGGAATATAAATTCTGTTTTCCTGGATTAACCTGTGTGAAATTCTCATTTGGATATAATTGTGTTTTCTTGGAATATAAATTCTGTTTTCCTGGATTAACCTGTGTGAAATTCTCATTTGGATATAACTGTGTTTTCTTGGAATATAAATTCTGTTTTCCTGGATTAACCTGTGTGAAATTATCATTTGGATATAACTGTGTTTTCTGTGGATATAAATCTGTTTTCTTGTATAAACATATGTGCAGTTTTAAAAATTATAGGGAGATAAAATTCTGTTGCCAGATTAAAATGTGTGAATCTATTATCTGGATAGAGCTTGCTTTCCTCAAATATGAAATTAGTTTCATGGATTAAGTGTCTCCTGGATAAATTGATCCCTGGATTAATGTGTATTGTACTATTTCTTGCGTGGATATATCTCAATATTTTGGAATAATTTCTCATTTGGATATAACTGTGATTTCTGAGGATATAAATCTGTTTGCTTGGATAAACATATGTGCAGTTAAATTATAGGGAGATAACATTCTGTTGCCAGATTAAAATGTGTGAATCCATTATCTGGATACAACTTGTTTTCCTCAAATATGAAATTAGTTTCATGGATTAAGTGTCTCCTGGATTAATTGTTCCCTGGATTAATGAGTAAGGTACTATTCCTTGCGTGGATATATTTCAATATTTTGGAATAATTTCAATTCTCCTGCACACATACATGTATATGAATATATATGTATTCAGTGTGTGTTTAGCATTATAATAGCTATAAAAGTAGCATTTCACTTGTGTTGTGGAATTATGAAATTAAGTATCTCTTCAACATATGCAGTTAAGATTTTGTGCTGTAATTATACATTTGGATTTATCAAAGTTTGGATTTATTATTAAACTAAATTAAGCACTCCGGTCTCATTGACCAACGAAGAAGCTAATGGCTGCGGTGTTTGATGTTTCCCAAACACCTATCACCAATTAACGAAATAGGTCCTCCTGTTTGATCCAGTAAGAAGCAGACAGTAAAGGTGTCTGATGTTTCCCAGACAACAACCACTTATGGCTGATGTAACCCAAATATGTTGGTCCTACCATTCAATGGCGAAGGAAGAGAATGGTAAGGGTGTTTGATGTTTCCCAGACACCACTATCGATGATGTTACCCATAGATGTTGGTCCTATTGTCCAAGATGTTTGGTGGAAGAGATATATTGCCTTTAAATTATGAAAATTCCTAAATGCATAGACATTAATGGTAAAAACAGGCAAAAACACTGATTAATTTTGTACGGCATAGCTTGTTTCTTATTAGACAAAATGTGTGTTTGTTTATATAGTAAACCAACTCAAAGCAATTAAATGATGACAGTTCACCACCATATCCATGTGCGCCATGGACACATTTAGAAACACATTCACCTTATCAGAGATATGGTGTGATAAAATTTCATCACCTGAATGGACAATATCAGACTTGTGCCAAATGGAATTTCATTCATTTACTATTCATTCATTTACTATGTTGATCATTCAAGAGTATGTCTGTGGGTTAATTAAGGGAACATTATCTCATGGACAATACAAATGAATTAGAATTGTTTTGTATTCAACATTTAGAAGAGATCATGTACTGTGCTTTATTTGAACCATATTTATCCATTTTAATAGTATTACTAGTATTAGATTTTTGTTTTGTACGAGAGATTTGAAGATGAATTTACTTCATTTGTAAAGGCTATTTACAAAGGTTGTTTTGCTTGCTTCCAGGAGAAAGCAAAGTCCTAGTGGGGGAGAGTGTTACAATTTTAGATAATCTTATATTACCTCACATATTTTAAATATAAATGTATATGGTTTAATTAGTAGTTTAGTTTGATCACATATATAACCACATACTTATCTGACTTCATTTAATCCCTTGTAGAGGTTGTAAAGCATATACTTTAAACCTACATAGCCGGTAGCATCTACACACATCAGATAAAGGCAGGGCTTACCTGAACAGCTGATAATACACTCAACTCAAACTATTAGTGATTAATAATGCTTGCCTCTAAACTGCATAGGTGCTGACCAGCATAGGGTATAAAGAATACCGTAATCTCTGATATTTTGTAATTAGACTATATTATCGGCATATTGTAAAGAATTAAAATAGCATAATAACACTAACTTATTCACATTATTGCAGATTGATCACAATGACCAGATCATTTGAAAATTAAGATTATTTGATAATTAAAACGTTTAACTTTTATATAATAAAACATGAATAGAAATGTTAACCCTTAACCTGCTGAGCATGAACAATGATTTATGCGGTTGGTGTGGACCAGATCAGCCTGTGCGTAACATGATTAGCCTTGTCTTTAATTCGTTCAAGGCCATCGCCTGCATTATATGGTTCCATTTTTACAGATATAATATTAAATTATTTCCAAAGAATGTCTAATCATTATTACAATTACAGCAGTACGAGTAATTAATTCAACAGAATAAAATGAATACATGTACATATCTGATGCAGCTTAGTATTGAAATAATCTTGCTTACATAATTTATATAGTACCTGGTTATAACATTCCAGGAACCTGTTATGTTTATAAGTTATTAGTCAGATAACAATTTGTGATAGATAATTGGAGAACTAGATACAAGGCTATATTAATTTAATTCTTGCATTCCATACACATCTCATAAACAAGAGAGAGTAAATTAATTACCTACATGGGACATCATACAGAACAGGCCAGCTATTCCAAGGATGTAGTATTTCAGTGCAAAATTAGTCCACTGTCAATGACAGTGGGTGGTTTCAGTGATGTGTAAACTAAAATCATGACTGATAATTACTTTTGAACTTACCAATAATTTATGTAAGGATATACATCTAAAGAAAAATATATAAAGAGTTTTTTTTATTTCGATGTTCATATTTTGTATGTATATTTGTAAGGCATGATCACCTTCCCTCTCCCCACTTAAATAATGGAACAAGCTCAGGTCAAGACCTGTTTACATTTCCCTCCAGAAAGTGAGTACACTTTTAGTGATGGCTGAAAAACGAGAAATAACATTGAATGTCACCAGAGAACAATTGGATACTTTATTTCATTTTTTTTAATATAACAATTGGAATTTTGACGAATCTTTAGTTAAATCAAACTGGTCAGCTGATATGCACAAAATTGATGAGAATGAAAGACTGCTGACAGAAGAAGGCCAATTAGTCTCTGTAGGTGCCACAAATCCATGTGGAGGAAATGATGCTAATGATGATTATAGTGATGAGAATGATGATAGTGATGATTATACAAGACAAGCTGTAGCAATTGGCGGATACGAAGGAAATAGTGATGATGATGAGGACAATAATGACAACAACAGACAAGCTGCCAACCAAAATGACGATCAGAGATGTGGTCACTGTTTTATTGCACCATGTATTACCACCCAACGTCAAACTTGGCTTGGTAATGGTGCAAACCCACACCCTAGAAATAGCAGTATCCGGAAAGTGAAATACAGGAAGTTTTGGAATATGATGTCCAATGCTGGAGCCTGGTATCTCCCAGAATATATAACAAAAAAGCAAAGACTCCTAAATAGAGAGAGGGATCATGATGATAATGTTTGGACTCTTATGGAGATTATGCCTTCATGTGTTCTGACAGAGGTCAGAAACCTATATCCAAATCCACCCGGTCAGCCATATATGGGACATAGTGGAACTAGATTATATGTTCATGTTTTACGACACCTAGCAATCGATTGTCATGACTAATTTACAGATCCTTAATTAATTATATATTCTTAGAAAAGTGTCTTATTACATTCTAAATAAACAATATCTGACATTTGTATTCACTATCAGTTGTATTCACAAAAAGGAATAAAGGTTACATTGGAAGTATACTGCTTTTATAAAGGTAAGAACAACATTCACCAATATCCCACTGCAGTAAAGTGTGCCTACTCACAGGAGTATATATACACTATGCTTGTTGAGAAGGTTATTTACATCACATGACTTGGGTCAAAGGTTGTTTCAATTTGAAAATTTGATGGATTTTGGACATTTCAAAGAATTATTCCATGACACTTCTTAAAAATGAATAATTATTGAGTAGTTTATATGTTTCCCTACAGTTGTGCATTTTTTAAATAAAAAACACAACCTAAAAATATGGTTTTGTAGAAAAAAATCTCTGAATTCAACAATGTGCCAAAAAACAGCCACCATTTGAAAAAAGGCTCCTCCCCTTCCCTTTTATAGAAAATCTTGGTGTTTAATGAAGGTAGATAAAGTAGGTATTTGGATTGTCCTGCTAGATTAGCATTAAGTTATGAATGGCTGTTCACGCAGCGAGATTGATGTCATCTGGTGCGTTTGCTTGGGTGTGTGACCTACTTGCTGGCTAGTTGATGTCATTTCGTGTATTGGCTGATGCTGTGCGACCTACTTGCTGGCTGTCCATGCAGCAAGCTCATGTCATTTATAATAAGTGTTAGGTTGATTGGTGTGCGACCTACTTGCTGGCTGTTAAATGCGGTCATTTAGTTCATTGGTTGGCTTAGCTTGCTTAGCTAAATGGCGTATGGAAGAGTATATAAAGGGCTAATATTCTTCAGTTCGGAGTTCTTGGTCAGCGTTTTCAGTCAGAATTATTGAAGTACATTTCTTTAGAATGAGCAGAGTTAGAGAGAGAGAGAGAGAGAGACTTTTAAAGTGTAACTATATGAGATTTTAGCAATTATTCTTACTTAAAAGAACTTTGATATTTGGAATTTTTTTGTCTGACATATTATTTTGGAACAGTGCTTGATAACTATTAGAAACGTTTAATAAAAGTCATCAACTTTGAGAAAGACTTATTTATATTTACTACGTCCTTATATACATCATCTACAAGGAACATTTATTTGTGTGGAAATAATATTTAAGTACTATTTCTAACTTACAAACTTTTCGTAATTCGTAACAGTATATATCTTTTACTCAAAGTGAGAAAACTTTTATATTTTCACTCATGCTTCGCATTCGTGAAAATATTAAGTTTTCTCACTTCTCGATGAAATAATTTATGTTATTCACGACAAAACAACAAATATCCTCTATATATCTTTCAGAGAAAACAATTGTATATATGTCAGAGAAAATAACAGTATATATCTTTCAGAGAAAGTAACCGTATATAGCTATATATTTCAAAGAAAACAACAGTATATATATGTCAGAGAAAATAACAACATATAGCTATAAATTTCAGAGAAAATAACAGTGAGTAGCTATATCTTTCGGAGAAAATAATAGTATATAACTGTCAGACAAAAAGCAACAATATATAGCTATATCTTTCGTTGAAAATAACAGTATATATCTATATCCTTCAGAGAAAATAATAGTATATTGCTATATATTTCATTGAAAATAACAGTATATAGCTATATCCAGAGAGTAAGTCAGTAAGATTTATTGCCGAGCCCCACTATACATCTGACTGACCCCACATATTTCTGTAGGGGGTCAGTAACAAACCCAATAACTGATTTATTGCGTCGAGCACCTTTTTCAACCTTTTTTAACCAATTTTAATGGAGCGTCAACGTCATTGAGACGTTCGTGCAATTCGACGTCATGACGATGACGTCACGACCGGTACAGTTTAAACAGATTATTAAATTTACTTATTATGTTTGTAACTAACGCCTTAAAGAACTATTTGCAAATGATGTAAACATTGAGTCGGAATTGTAGTCTATATTGTTTTAGTGACCCTCTATGAAATCTACTGACCCACTATAGAATAATAGAGGGTCACCATGTGACTGCTCTAATCCAATGAAATTCCTAGGAGTTTGTGCGAGGTGCAATAACAGTATATAGTTATATCTTTCATTGAAAATAACAGTATATAGCTATATCCTTCAGAGAAAATAACAGTATATATATATATATATATTTCATTGAAAATAACAGTATATAGCTATATCCAGAGAAAAGAACATTATATAGCTATATTTCAATGAAAATAACAGTATATAGCTACATCCAGAGAAAATAACAGTATATAGCTATATTTCAATGAAAATAACAGTATATAGCTGTATTCTGCAGAGAAAATAATAGTGTATAGCTATATATTTCATTTCAAATAACAGTATGTAGCTATATCTTTCAGTGACAATAATATTAGTTATTTGGTTTGTTACTGACCCCCTACTGAAATATGTGGGGTCAGTAAGATTTATTGCCGAGCCCCACTATACATCTGACTGACCCCACATATTTCTGTAGGGGGTCAGTAACAAACCCAATAACTGATTTATTGCGTCGAGCACCTTTTTTAACCTTTTTTAACCAATTTTAATGGAGTCAGTAAGATTTATTGCCGAGCCCCACTATACATCTGACTGACCCCACATATTTCTGTAGGGGGTCAGTAACAAACCCAATAACTGATTTATTGCGTCGAGCACCTTTTTTAACCTTTTTTAACCAATTTTAATGGAGCGTCATTTAGACGTTCGTGCAATTCGACGTCATGACGTTGACGTCACGACCGGTACAGTTTAAACAGATTATTAAATTTACTTATTGTTTGTAGCTAACGCCCTTAAAGAACTATTTGCAAATGATTTAAACATTGAGTCGGAATTGTAGTCCATATTGTTTTAGTGACCCTCTATGAAATCTACTGACCCACTATAGAATAATAGAGGGTCACCATGTGACTGCTCTAATCCAAGAAAAATAACAGTATATAGATATATCCTTAAGATAAAATAACCATATATAGCTATATCTTTCAGAGAAAATTGCAGTATTTAGTCTAGCTATATCTTTTAGCGAAAAGAACAATATATAGCTATAATATTTTAGAGAAAAGAACAATATATAGCCTATATTTTTCAGAGAAAAGAACAGCATATTTACCTACCGATTTGTGAACTTTCCTCGGCCGCAACTTGGGTCGTTTTGCTACTGTGTCGAGTGGTCGGCAGCGTGTATCTTGTAATCACGTGATACACAGGGGTCGGAAAGGGGAATCGAGGAGCAGGAAAGTACTGCTGTTTGTTTTTTCTACGGCTACAACTTCCGCTACTACTACATCTGCTTCTTCTACTTCTACTACTACTACTACATCTGCTTCCACTACTTCCACTACTTATACATCTGCTTCTTCTACTTCCACTACTACTACATCTGCTTCGTCTTCTTCCACTACTACTACATCTGCTTCTTCTACTTCCACTACTACTACATCTGCTTTCACTACTTCCACTATTACTACATCGCCCTCTTCTACTTCCACAGTACTACATCGGCTTATTCTACTTCCACTACTACTACATCTGCTTTCACTACTTCCACTACTACCACATCGCCCTTTTCTACTTCCACTACTACTACATCTGCTTTCACTACTTCCACTATTACTACATCGCCCTCTTCTACTTCCACAGTACTACATCGGCTTATTCTACTTCCACTACTACTACATCTGCTTTCACTACTTCCACTATTACTACATCGCCCCTCTTCTACTTCAACAGTACTACATCGGCTTATTCTACTTCCACTACTACTACATTTGCTTCTTCCACTTCCACTACTACTACATCTGTCTTTTCTACTTCCACTACTACTCCATCTGCTTCGTCTACTTCCACTACTACTACATCTGCTTCTTCTACTTCTACTGCTACTACATCGCTTCTTCTACTTCAACTACTACTACATCTGCTTCTTCAACTTCTACTACTACTACATCTGTCCCCTTCTAATTCCACTGCTACTACATCTGTCTTTTCTACTTCCACTACTACTACATCTGCTTCTTCTACTTCCACTACTACTACTACATCTGCTTCTTCAACTTCTACTACAACTACATCTGCCTTTTCTAATTCCACTACTGCTTCATATGCTTCCACTACTACTACTACATCTGCCAATTCTACTTCCACTACTACTACTATATCTGCTTCCACTACTTCCACTACTACTACTACATCTGCTTCTTCTACTTTCCACTACTACTACATCTGCTTCTTCTACTTCCACAGTACTACATCTGCCTCTTCTACTCCCACTACTACTACATCTGCTTCTTCTACTTCTACTACTACTACATCTGCTTCTTCTACTTCCACTACTACTACATCTGCTTCTTCTACTTCAACTACTACTACATCTGCTTCTTCTACTTCCACTACTACATATGCTTCTTCTACATCTACTACTACTACATCTGATTCTTCTACTTCCACTACTACTACATCTGTTTCCACTACTTCCACTACTACTACATCTGCCTCTTCTACTTCCACTACTACTACATCTGATTCTTCTACTTCCACTACTACTACATCTGTTTCCACTACTTCCACTACTACTACATCTGCCTCTTCTACTTCCACTACTACTACATCTGCTTCTTCTACTTCCACTATTACTACATATGTTTCCACTACTTCAACTACTACTACATCTGCATATTCTTATTCCACTACTACTTCATATGTTTCCACTACTACTACATCTGCCTCTTCTACTTTCACTACTACTACATCTGCTTCCACTACTTCCACTAATATTACTACATCTGCTTCCACTACTTCCACTACTACTATATCTGCTTCTGCTACTTCTACTACTACTACATCTGCTTTCACTATTTCCACTACTATTACATCTGCTTCTTCTACTTCTAGTACTACTACATCTGCTTCTTCTACTTCCACTACTACTACATCTGCTTCCACTACTTCCATTATTACTACATCTGCTTCTTCTACTTCTACTACTACTACATCTGCCTCTTCTACTTCCAGTACTACTATATATACTTCTTCTACTTCAACAGTACTACATCTGCTTCTTCTACTTCCACTACTACTACTACTACTACATATGCTTCTTCTACTTCCACTACTACTACATCTGCTTCTTCTACTTCATTAGTACTACATCTGCTTCTTCTCCCTCCACTACTACTACATATGCTTCTTCTACTTCCACAGTACTACATATGCGTCTCCTACTTCCACTACTGCTACATCTGTTTCTTCTACTTCCTATTTTACTTCACTACTACTACATCTGCTTCCACTACTTCCACTACTACTACATATGTTTCTTCTACTTCCACTACTACTACATCTGCATAATCTACTTCCACTACTACTACATCTGCTTCTTGTACTTCCACAGTACTACATCTGCTTCTTCTACTTCCACTACATTTGCTTCTTCTACTTTCACTGCTACTACATCTGTTTTTTCTACTTCCACTACTACTACATCTGCTTCTTCTACTTCCACTACTACTACATCTGCTTCTTCTACTTCCACTACTACTACATCTGCTTCTTCTAATTCCACTACTACTACATCTGCCTCTTCTACTTCCACTACAATAACATCTGCTTCTTCTACTTCCACTACTACTACATCTGCTTCTTCAGCTTCTACTACTACTACTACAGCTGCCTCTTCTAATTCCACTACTACTTCATATGCTTACACTACTACAACATATGCGTCTTCTACTTCCACTACTACTACATCTGCGTGTTTTACTTCCACTACTACTACTACATCTGCGTCTTCTACTTCCATTACTACTTCATATGCTTCCACTACTACTACATCTGCTTCTTCTACTTCCACTACTACTACATCTGCCTCTTCTACTTCCACTACTACTACTACATCGGCTTCTTCTACTTCCACTGCTACTACATCTGCTTCTTCTACTTCCACTACTACAACATCTGCTTCTTCTACTTCCACTACTACAACATCTGCTTCTTCTACTACTATTGTTGCTGGTACTAAAGACTGGCTCTCGTTTTAGTGATCATAGTTTCTTTTAACCCTTAACATATTTATAATGGACTGTTCTTTCTTTGAATTTAGACCATTCCATTTATGTGACAAAGGGGTGTTTTGATGGAAATGACTGAACAGCAGCCGGACATTGAGAAACGAGACATGCGCAGTGAAGCAGTTTACCCGAAACAACCCGGTCCTACCAATTAGTTCATCTTTGTTTTTTATTATTCCTGCGCTATTAGTCTGCATTTCAATACCCAATTATAAACCATTGCAAACTCTTGTTTCTATTAAAAACATATTTCATTGATGAAGAAAAATACCCTTTCAAGTCCTTTTGTTAAAGTTGCTATCCCGCCAATAACAGCCATCTGCTACATCATATGTACGACGTTTCTAAACCTACTGACGACGAGGTATAGATATGGTAAACATATAACTTACATATTTTGAGAATCAAAGCTCTATAGACACAATATACACGGTTTTAACCAGCCAAACCAAACCCGAAAACGGAGCGTTAAATTAAGAGTTACCAACTGATAATTTATTTTACGCATATTCAGTCACGGGTGTTTTAGAACCCGTGAATAAACCTTTGCTTTTAATCGGCAAATATACATTATTATATGACCTGAATACCTGGACAGAGTTTTGATACACGGTTGTGATGTGTAATTTTGCTGCTATTTCGCGGGTTAGTTTCTTTAATTCATATTGTTTGAAATGATACTTATTTATTGAAAATATACACCATCAGTACATGTATATACACCATCAGTACATGTACAAACGCAAAGGAGGTCATATATCAGGACCGGGTTAACAACAACAGAGAGTGCTGACAAGGCTAGAAAGGAGGTACTTTACAGGTTACTGATATCTCACAGTGAACCTGATATTATGATAAGGGGCTGCAGGAACAGCTGTAGCTAAGTGGCACTCTGCAAGAACCGAGGTTCAAGGTTATTAAATATATACAGATAAATTTAGTCAAACATTTAAAGCGACAATACATTTTCAACCTCAATGGAAATGATATAGACCTTGTGTCCAATGAATTGCTTGCTTGCTGGCTGGCTGGCTGGCTGGCTGGCTGGCTGTCTTGCTTGCTTGCGTGCTTGTTTGCTCGCTCACTCACTCACTCACTCACTCACTCACTCACTCACTCACTCACTCACTCACTCACTCACTCACTCACTCACTCACTCACTCACTCACTCACTCACTCACTCACTCACTCACTCACTCACTCACTCACTCACTCACTCACTCACTCACTCACTCACTCACTCACTCACTCACTCACTCACTCACTCACTCACTCACTCACTCACCCACCCACCCACCCACCCGCCCACCCGCCCACCCACTAACCCACTCACTCTCTGTCTCTCTTTCTCTCTCTCTCTCTCTCTCACTAACTCACTCTCTCTCACTCACTCACTCACTCACTCACTCACTCATATGTATTTGCATTTTTTTCGGCGTTTATGTGGTTTTAAACGCCGTTGGTAAATGGCAAATTCCATGAAGCGCGTTAACGGTAAATTTGCCATCCAGTAGTAGTAATAGTATAGCTTTCATACAGGTCAAACAAACTGGGTCCTTATGGATCCTTTAAGCGTCCACACAGACCCAGGCAGTCTGTTACATAGTAACATAGCAAGGTTAATTTACATGATGGATTACATATTGAATGAACCGTCAATTTAAGGTGCATTGAAATATTTAAGTTATTTTTCTTTGTAATAAATGGTACTAAATATATACCGTGTTATCAAGATGTTCCTATTTATTGCTCAGTTCATAGCCCGCCTGACAGTAAATCAGAACGTCCTGTGTTCGAGTCTCGAAAGAGGCAGCATATTTTACTGTGGATTTTCGTTTGTTCAGTTCACTCGAATGTCATCTGAAATGCATATAAAACGCGCGATTTCATTGGTTGAATTTAATTGATCTCCTCATGAATATTGATTAGATAAAAGGTCGTGACGTGACCTACAAGGAAGTGTTGTCAGATCCTATAGCGGAGAGTATCAAAGCATAATTAGGATATGATTTTAATGAGATTGCTTCCTTACATGCACGGGTCGGTCTCCACATGAAGAAGATGATGTCCTGCGTTAGATTGGATCATTTAAATACTGGAAATCGTCATGAGCTAGTGAATACGAATTTAAAAATAAAGACACGCCTTCAAAAAAGCATACGATTTAAGTATCGCTCCACTAGCTTTAAGTATACATTTTACTATAATGCATTTTTTTTTGTTTATCAAGTTTTAGAAATCCCGGCCAAGTGAACATGCAAAGTTCAAAGTTCAGCGTTTCTTTCTTCGCACAAGGTCACTGTAATGATTTTGTATAAACATACATGTCAGAAAAATTATATATTTAAGTGGATTTGTTCACTTCAGAAGAGGAATTGGGAATCACAGGGGAAGTATGTTACATCTATATTGTATATCAGTAAAATGCGGTGAGGCTATCCATTTGTTTATAAACAAATAACATGTTTTTCCGTGAAATTGATATATGAAAATATGAACATGGACGCAAGCAAGAACGCATTGATGAATATCATCAATTAATCAATTCGCTGGCAGTATAGTCGGTGAAACTGCATTGCTTTGAAAGTATGATTGATGTTTCTTTATGGTTGTAACCTCATTGAAAATGGGTGTACAATGGAGAAAAATATTAATATTCTATTAAATCTAAATGATTTTTTTAATTTATCAGTATTTGAGCTTCGGCGATCGTTTATTTAAGTAAACGAATTTTATGAAGCGGGTGGCTGATGACCAAAACTAGCTTATTTTGCACTGAGTTAAATGAGGTGAATTTATACCGGCCTTTCACCTGTATGAACTTCTTGTTTTTGACTTAAAGGGACACACGGTAATCTTGAAGTCTTCATCAAGCATTAAAATTAGCCTTCCGACTTTTTAATCCAGTATCATTTTGACTTTAAATCTGTTTGCATATATTTAAATACAATTTTAAGTTTTCAACTTTTCTTCGTTCTTCTACCATACGTTTCAATATATTATTGGTGCAATGTAATTAACAGTTAGTAATATGCAAAAACAATTTCCTTTATACTATTTTTATAATTAATAGTAATGACTGAACACATGCAATTTATGTAGAAAAATAAACGGGACGCCGCGAGTTTTTAAAAAATCAAGATTGCCATGAGTCTCTTTAATAATGGAAAAATCAGCTTGATATTTCATCTGGATATGAAACAAGATGCCCAAGAAGGCATATGGACGCTCTACTTGCTAACAATGGCTCTTATAACAGGTGATTGGGAGAGTGTGGTGGCGGTGGGAGTGGGGTATGGTGATGTCTGCTCAAAGTTTGCTGATTATTTAACTTGTTCAAGCTGTCACTGATTCAAACACTCAGACCAAGTTTGATAAAGATCAGATGAAAAACGAAGTACCTAGAGATTGAACAAAGCAAAATATAGCATTTTCAATAAATCAAGGGCCATAACTCTGGTGTTACAAAATCTGATCTTGCTGACTTTTAAACACGTCCGAAATTTCATTTATATTTACAATCTGGCCAAGTTTATTAAGGATTAGATGAAAGCTGAAGGTGCTGGAGCGCTAGTGAAGCAAAATAGAGCATTTTTAAATAATTCAAGGGTCATCACTCTGGAGTGTTTAAGTTTATATAGATGGCATCAATAAATCAAGGGCCATAACTCTGGTGATAGCAGTCCGATATAGCTGCTTATCAAACTTGTTTCAACTTTCATTGATATCAACAATCTGGTCAAGTTTGGTAAAAGTCAAATATAATATGAATTTGCTAATCATCGGTTCTCAAAGCAGAATATGGCAATTTTTTCAATAAATACAGGGCCATAACTCTGTTTTTACTATTTCGATCTGGCTGATTTCAAACATTAATATCAAAAATCTAGCATTGTTTGATAAAGATCAATTACAAAGCTGCGGTGGCCGAGTGGTTAGGATACTTGTCTCTCGTCCCAGAAGTCACGGATTCAAGTCCCGATGGGGTCATGTCCCTCGCACTGCAGTATCTTACACGGGCAATGTACTGTGAAAGTATGCCATCCTTCGGTGAGGATGTAAAGCCGTGTGTAGGGAGAGCAACACCTTGTGCACGTTAAATATCTCGCTGAACTTCTGTGTTAATCAGTGATACAGACAGACCGTAAACCCTTCGTCGGAAACGAGGCTACCGTGTTAATCAAAATTGATCGTGTGCAGTATCAGTAGAAAAACGAAAAACAAAATGAGGTGCTAGAGTGTTCACAAGGCAGAATATGGCATTTTTCAATAAATCAAGGGGCCATAACTCTGTTGTTACGTATCCGATATAGCTGATTTTCAAACTTGTCCGTTTTTTTAATATTAACAATATGGCTAAGTTGGTAAAGATCAAATACAAAAATGAAGGTGCTAGAGTGTTCACACTTGAATATGACAACTTCAATAAATCAAGGACCATAAATCTATTTTTACTATTTCAATCTGGCTGGATTTTGAACTTTCCCGAGCTTTCATTAACATCGACAATCTGGCCATGCTTTGTAAAGATCAAATACAAAATGAAGATGCAAGTGTGTTCACAAGGCTGGATATGGAATTTTTTAGTAAAACAATGGCCATAACTCTAGTGTTACTTAACGCATATAGCTGGAGTTCAAATATGTTTGAGTTTTTACACAATCTGGCCAAGTTTGGTAAATATCAAATGCAAAAGGAACGTGCAAGTGTTCACAAGGTTCAGTCTAAGGGGCCATTACTCAAACTTGAGCTTTCATTAATATACTACCATTAGACCAAGGTATATAACGTGTATACAGCTAACTCATCTTTACTTCCGCCAATACCTAGGTCTTCGTTTCGCAAAATCGGGAATGCAAGAATGTCATAACAAGAGTAGATATAAAAGTCGAACAGGAAATGTAACATTCAAGGACCACAGTCAACCAACGCACACACAGAAACAAACAATAACTACAAAGATGAATAATAACACTGTCCCGTTTTATTGAGATGGCACTATGGTAACAGTGAGATTTGGTGCAGAATCGCACACCCTTTAAACAGATATTGCAATATATTACAGTGTTCGGCGAAGTTATTTTTCATTTCTATAAGTACAAAAAATTAATCTCATGTTGAGCATCTATGAGGTGTTTAAGAATTATTTCCATTATTATGCAAATCACGTCACACACCACTGTAACACACTTGTTGCAAGCAGCTGTGATACATCGACAAAGACTAACAATAAATAAAACGTTATTTTTGCAATGACATTCCGAATAAAATAGATAATTTTTGTTTTTGGCGCTCAGAGAATCCTTCCGTTCAATGAAATCAAACTTAATGACAATGTTATAATTAGTAAATTGCAATGTAATACTGACCACTGTTCCCCAGGGTCGGGATTACAGTATGAAATATTCAGCCTTTTGGGGCTTATTGTTGTAAACTTTAGAAAATAAATAACTTTCAAGTGATTAAATGAAGAAACATTTTACTTCAGAATTAGAGTTTTGAATAAACATTTTATTTTAAAAGAGTATGAGAGTGGACCTTTACACCGAACACGATAAATACGAAATATTGCAGTCTCGGTTTGATTGAGACTGTTCATGAACGGTAATGAAATATGATTGCTACCGTTCACGCCCCCTAGCCCGGGTTGAGCAGAACTCAATATTCATAGCGAGCTCAGCTCGCGCGCAAGCGAGCTCTACGGTAACGCGAGGTACCAAATACTACGGGGGAAAAAAAACGTGGTAAAAACGTCAAAACACAGTTAACTGCCTTAGTCAAACACACTTAACCCCCTTGTTAAGGGGAGGTCATGTCTGTATTCGTTCCAAAACGCAGTTAACTCCCATCTGTATTTGGTATCCGCCCACCTATATTCGCGTTGGAGCTAGTCCATCTAGTTGGCAGGTTACCAGACTTCATCGTTTACAACCGTTGGTGATTATTGCGGCCGATAAAGAAAGTCAAGGTAACAGTAGATCTGCCTAAACTTTAAAAGCTACTGCAGTATCGATTATCTAAAATACCATGATTAAATGAAAACGCATCGCACTTTAGTGATATATATATCTAGTTATTCTGTACCGTAAAGTCGGTGGGTGGGGAAATTTTAACCACTGTTGTTGCCAAGTTTCCAGAGACAAGAGTTAGGAAATACACGTGTACTCTTGTGAAAATGAGCATATACACAAATATCATACACAGCTAACAGGGGGGGTAAACGTGTAGAGGTTTATGGAGCTGCTTAGGTCAGAACCATTGGTTTAATGCGTACAAAATGGCGGACGAGGACGTTTTGAACGACAACATCGTGAGTACATTTTGTAGCTTTATTTATCAATTAAAAAGTATTTTTGTTAATCATTGTGGCCATCATGTGGAGACATGTATGCGTTATTAGCCGCTGTCTTGTTTGTCGTGGAAAAGTTATTAACAAAAAAGTTATTGAAGGAAAATCACAACTGTTTAGAGTTCTCTTCCGAAGCATGCTCCTGATTCAACGGCTTTATACCGTTGTTTTTAGCCCAATTTCCCTTTTATACAACACATATAGTAAAATAGCAAACATTACAATATTCTGAAACATATTTTTGTAGTCTAACTTTCGTATTTGTCTATATCGCCAATAAATCGTTGTGTATGCCTAAAAAAAAGTGTATGGAGTCCACTGTACGCCAAAAAGTTGAATGTGCTAAACCTTTCTATTGTTATTTTCGGTATATTTCAGGTCTGAAAGAATGCCTCGTTACAAAAAAAAATACAAATCTGACCTTGTACAGAAAAAGGAAAAGTCAAAGATCGCCACCATTTTCGCCTTGCATGAGGTAATTTAAGAAACGATGCCAGATTCTATCTCCTGCATGTCTTTCAGTATCGATTTCTACAGGACCGTCCAGTCCATCACTCGAGTCTCAATGCTTTCAGTTTGAGACCCGGCTCGGTCCTGTACGATATGTGAACTATTTGCCACTATATGAGCACCGTATTTGTTTGTGTCTGTGTTTGTTTGTTTGTTGTTGTTTTTTTGTTTGTTTGTATGGTGTTTTACCTCATTTTCAATACATGTCAGGTTATATATGTCGGTCGATTTTTTTGTGGTGGATGCAGACCACCCACTTTTCGGGTAGAACCAGTACTGTACACCTCCCGGCCATCCGTAGAATCGACACTTCCTCACTTACAAGTCGAGCTCCCAGTGGGATTCGAACCCTCAGCGGTGAGAGGCGAGAAGTTTTGCAACGCAACGTCGTTAACCACTCGGCCACGGAGACGCCGTATTTCTGAAACTGTTGTTACACCAAGTCGGATTTAAAAACTCACTGGAGCTTGTGTTATTTTGTTGTAAAACCGACTTGTAAATACATATTATTTGACTTGACATCAATAAATGAAAGTCAGTTATTTCGTTGTATTCAGTCTAGAGCAAGACACTTTATCTGCATTGCTTAGTACTGGTTCTACCCCGGAAGACAATCAAGAAGTACCTTAGAAGGGAGCTTACAACAGGTATAGAATATAGTAAGTAACAAAGAGTAAAAAGACTGATATAAAAGCCAATATTTACATGCATTAGGTCGTTTTAGTAATTATTTTATTAAACAATTCCAGAAACCACGAGTTCGATATTAGAAAGGGTAAGGATGGAACAGGTGGAAAACTCTCCAAGCCAGGCCAGCAGCCAAAGGGCGCGCAACCAGTCCGTTATCACTACAAAGTTGAGTGAAACCAAAATACTGCCATCTGTACTCTTTGGAATCCCAGAGGACAGCCTTTTGAGCAAAGAGTAACGATTATCATGCTCAGAAGAAATGGTTAAAAACACGCATACGGAGTTATGTGTAGAACACGAAGTATGTGTTGAACATTATACGACATCCTGTTTGTGTCAATAATTGTCAGTCTTTGATAACAAACACGTGAGTTTAAGTTGGAATGTACATGTAGAATCATGACAGTTTACCAAACATGACAGTATACCTGCGTCATTTCGGCTATTAATTTCATATGTAAACGAGGTTTAACATTTTCAGTTTTTTTTTGTCAGTAGGCGTTATCTATGACAATACAATAAATTCATATTTAAAGCGTTTATTGTTAATTAAGTCTAAAACTATATCAGAAAACCAATTTTCATCATAATGCTTTCTACTGTATGTTCTATTCATGTTGTGAAATACTAACATATAAACTATAAACTTAACATATAATTTCTTACGTATACGTTGTATATACATGTATGTGTTATAATAAAATACCAAATTATTGATATATAAAAAAAAAAATTATTGTTTTATATATATGTTAGTCGATGTCTACTGATGTCTTGATGTAAACGAAACAAGTTCTTCTTACCAATTGATGATAACTGTTTAATATCAATTACTCGAATTCCTAAAATAAAAGCCCCATGTGGTTCCGGGGCAAAGAATAGGGCCACTGCAGATCCCGTTGGAGGGGTAGAACTCCCCCCCACCCCCACCCACCCCACACGCACACAAATGCATGTTCATTTTATCATGTTTTGTTCATGCTCATTAAAGGTCTTCATTATGACCCCTGCATTGTTTCAGGTGCCATCTTGCTCAAATCACTAGAGCAGTGGCATAAAAACAATAACGTAGCTCCAGTGTAAATGGAGTTTCTACAATAGAATTTGCTGCAGTTCTGCAGGTGAGAAGGTTCAAGGCCATTCACCATATTTTATCTCGATGTACATGGAGGATGAGCCTTGCATGTTCATTCCTGTTAGGCGCCATATAACCTTTCATGTGTTGGTGCGCTTTAAAACCCAATTCAATTCAATTCCTAAAATAAAAATGCTTATAAATAGAAAAAACGGCGCCCCAAAGATTTACGATCAAAAGTAATGTAACACCAGGATTCTGACAAAAATAAATATGATTTGGTAATGATTTACTTCTTGTTGTTATCACCGCAAGTAAAAGGGTATACCTCACAAATGCGGATCTAGGATGTTTACCTCGGGGGAAGGTGGTGGAGTTGGGTCCAACTCAAACCAAAATGTATTGACAACCAATGGTGTCCACCTCAGTTGGGGTCCAACTACTGACATAACAAAATAATTCAAAGAACAGCTATTATTTTAAATGTTTTTTTCTTCTAAATATTACCTTTTTGAATATCAGGGGAGATCCTTAATATGACGGGGTTTAACCTTTACATAACTGAACAGACTATTTATCTCAGGCGGTGAGTCCGGACCCCTTCCAGCTTTCTTCCCCGACTGGATCCGCTACAGTCGTGTGATGTAATAACTGAGTACTTGTCAGATCGTAATTGAAACTGACGGTAAATTTATTTTTGAAACAAGATGCAACACAATTCAAACAGAGTTAACATTATTTAATTTACCAAGAAATGAGATCAGTTACAAATCACATTTATATAAAATACTTTCGCTCTTACTATCCACCTCTCTCCTTCTTGGTAATATCAATTAACACAGATAACAGACATATTAACTAAATTGATTGTCATCATTAGTACATGAAAGTTATCATTAGGTCATAACAGCTCTCTCTCTCTGTCTGTCTGTCTCTCTCTCTCTCTCTCTCTCAGATCATTTATAAATCACAAAATAAAATGTATATTTACAATTAACAATAATGCTCGCTATTAGTAAATAAAATCTCTCTCTCTCTCATATTGAGATCAGTTACTAATAAACAAATCACAGATATCATTGGCAAAAACAAGAAATATCGTTAGAAGCGATAAAGGATGCTTAGTGTGAATGAAGGTTTACAAATCGAAAAAAAATAGGCCAGTGTGCTTTTATAAGAGTGATTTTTCTACAGAAATGTCAACGCAGGATCATATTAATGTCTACCAATAAAAAAAAAGAATGGCAAACTATTACATTCTGGACAAGATATGACTGATATACATGTTATATGAAAACAAATGTAAGTGTACACAGAGGGATAAGTCTGTCTTTACTCAAGCTTATGTTATGGTTCTTGAGCTCTGCACACAATTCTGATAAATCAGTAGTTTTCCCAGTTATGTTACAGAAAAAAATGGTATAAACTACAGAGGGCAATATCTATAATAGGGCTGAATTTCAATGGGAGGACGGATAAAGCTGTGACTATATATGCTTACTCGAAACAATTCGGGGAGCATAACAATACCATACTGGCCTGTTAATCTCCTGGTACTCAAAATACATCATCAATGAAATCAACACTAAATCACGGTACACAATTTAACATGGGTGTCTGGTGGACATCATGTCGTTTTCGTTCCGTTTTGATGTAGAACTTCTTCTCACATATGATGCATTCGAACATCGGATCTGAGTGGTAGTTCTTGTGTCTCGACAGTGAAGACTTATGTTTAAAACTTTTATAACATATGGGACAACTTGCTTCAGTCATATCCTCATGGAAAAGAAATATAAAAAGATCGGACAGGGAAAGTAGCATTCAAGGAGGACAGTAAACCACAAAACACAGAAACAAACACGCAAACAGACAAACAAGAAGGCAAAAGCAATAATAAATGCAAACGACATCACAAACACAAAAAGGGTTGACAATAGGGCTACCGGTTTGGAAAGGTCAGTGGCAAAGTAGGCCACTGGGGGTTTAAACCGGTTCTAGGGTGCACCAAACCTCACACTTACCCTACCGTCAACCCATTAAAACAGGACAGTGTAAATAAAGAAATCCCCGCCATGATCTAATCTCTAACCAACAAGGCAGCATCAATAGGCAATATAAGTAAAACACAAATATGCTCGTGTAAATATAATACAAAAAAAACAATAGCCTAGAAAGCCACAATGAAGGTACTCAGTGACTTTGCAGAAGCCAGAGCAGTAAGAGAATAAACCATTAAGGGCACGACAAGAAAGATCATGGACAAACATCAAAAGCCACCGTCCCAATGGGCTTTAGGTAGGCGTCATCATAGGGTCCACAGCCTGTCCGGTCATCGTACAATTAAAGAGGAAAGCATAGTGGCGAACTGTAAAAGGGTCCACCACCAAGCATGCAGTACGTTGCAAAATGATAGGGTCATAACCTCTTTTGATAAACTTTTTAACAAGTTTAACAAAGATAGTATGAAAGTGATCATGACCTAGAATCTTACGAAGTTTATAAATCACATCACCATAGAAGTCAGGTTGTGATAGTCCTTGTCGCAGAAGAGTCCTTAAATTACTTTTATATTTGGAAAGAAGATCAGGGTTACGATAATAAAATTTTGCAAAGGTTTTACGAAGTTTATGGTAACGGTAACCCTGATTGAGTAACTTTTTAGTTATACAAAGATTACGAATATTAAAGTCCTCAACTCGAGTACAAGCTCTAGAAAAACGAATAAGTTGAGACACATATACCCCATAAGAAGTTGCTCGGGGAACATCCCCATCCAAGTGGGGATAATTAACAATGTCAAAATTAAAATCATCTCTCTTGTCATAGATTTTGCTAATTATTTTACCATTTTCAATCGAGAGATCTAAATCAAGAAAAGAAGCGTTATTATCAGATATATTAGCTTTGTTAAGCTGAAGTTCTTTAGGATAAATATAATTAACCATAGTTGGAAAGAAAGGGTTGTCAATGTTCAATATGTCATCCAGATACCGAGAGGTGTCATTAAAGGCTTCAATAACATCTGCCTGGGTATCTGGTGAAAGACTCAACATGAAATCCCTTTCATAGCAAAATAAGAACAAATCTGCGACAAGTGGTGCACAGTTCGAACCCATAGGGATACCAACAATTTGTCTATAAACGGTGGTTCCATACCTGACGAAAATATTATCTAATAGGAAGATGAGTGCTTCACAAACTTCATAGCAAGTCCACATAGTATAATTGTCAAAACTGCCGTTAGTAAAAAACGCTTTTATATTATTACATGCCAAAAATGTAGTATTTTCTCTAGCAAATGTTTTTTGAATAAGAGAAATTAGCTTGTCTTTAATAAGGTGATGTGGTAAGGTTGTATATAGTGTAGAGAAGTCATAAGTGCTTATTGATGAAACTTGACCTTTCTTAAAAATATTATCAAGAACGTCTTCTGAATTTGTTATAGACCAAAATAAATTAATCCCAGAGCTTTCATAAGTTTTATCACAATATAGTTTAACGTGATCTTTAACGGCAGTAAGACAAGAAGTTAAAAGTTTGGAGATGTTTGTTGTGGTGCAGGCACTAGAATTCGAAATAAAGCGAGCCTTATATGGATTTTTATGTAATTTAGGAATCCAGTACATAGTAGGCAGCTTATTTTGCTTATCGTTTACACCAGCCTTGAAAGTAGTGCACCGAGTGATATGTGCGGAAACAACATCATCCTCGGTAGAATTAACTGGAGTATACGAATTGGTGCTGCCGAGTTCCAGAGATAAAACATTGACGTAATGTAGGCGTCAAACAATAATTACATTATTAGCTGTTTTATCTGCAGGAACTAAAACAAATTTATTATGACATTCCTGAATTCCCGATTTTAAATTACGAAAGGAAAACCTAGGTCTCAGAGGAAGTAAAGAGGGGTTAGCATTATAAAAGTTAATACGTGTATCTATAATTTTCAGAATTGACCTTTTCCAAGTAGAAAGTGAGTTTGGGTCCGCATGTTCTCTACGACACCATTTGATACTAAAATCTTCAATGGAGTGGGCGATCTGGGCACGACAGGCATTAAAATCAATAGTTGAAGGTAATCTATATTTAGGACCTTTCGAAAACAAATGCCGAATACGTTTATCAATAATATCAAAATTACCAGTGATAACATGACCTGCTGGAGCATAGCAAAATTTTGATGTGTTACATTCACATTCCTTAGGAGTATTATGTACTATATCAAGGTCAGAAACTATTTTGTTGTAGTTGAAAATAATATTTCTAATAGGCTTTTTATACTTATAACAAATTACAGGACTTTCAGATTTTTTGAAATATTTTGGGATAGAATCAACTACATGAGTATCTCGAAAAATACTCGGCATGTCAATGAAATCAATACCTTTGTTAATATATAGTAGTTTTAGAAAATGCCTGACCTGATCAGACTCCTTGTCAATATGGGGTCGGAGAACATGTTGTGTATAACTTTGAACTATGAAAGCAGTGTTATACAAGGGATCTATACGAATGAAAATTTTGTCGGCTTCCTCGTCGATCAACTTTAGTGATGAAATGGACAAAGAGGTAAGCCGCGAAAGCATAGAGTGTTTTCCAGACTGTTTAAAAATGGTATGTAAATCAGCGACAGAAATAATTACACGCGATTTACGTTTGATGTTACCATTACGCCTAAGACCATGAGACCTAGCTTTACGCTTTCGGATAGAAAATATAGAAAAAATGTCAATATTAGGATCTTTAGAAATATTTCCTTCTTGATAAATATTGTCATTAAGACCGAGTGGATAAGGTGTATGTAAGTTTTTCATCCACTTAAGTTCTGCAATATGTCTAGCTTTTATTTTAAAGTCGAAAATGACAATTGTTGTCAATTAATTTATCACATACTTGCGGTGTGAGGGTATAATAAAGCCATGATGTATTGATCATTACAATACAATCAAATAAATATGCAAGCGAAGGTCGAATCATTGTTCGGTCATTTCCGTCCAGCTCTGTATGCATAATGGTGCATCGGAATTGCCTCGTCTGTAACCGTTTCAAATATCGGATTACGCAAATCGACGACGTAGTTCCGTAGTTCGGTGGCGTACGTGGAAGACCGAGTAAACATACGCTTTCTTCTGAAACTAACATGACAACGCGATATTTTAAGAATATTCAGGATTGCCATAAAGACCTTCGAAACTTATTCGCTGTGCCTGATTTGGCAAAATGTGCATAGATCTATGTATAAACTCCAGAACAAAATGAGTTTAAGGGATCGACTTTTTAATCTGCATGGAGAGGGGCATTTTATTTCAAGACGTTTACATTTCCTTTTTCTTCAAAACAGGCTATTTAATGATTGCAGACAAATATTTAATTGTCTAAAATCTGTAAGCTATTTTAGAACATTTGAACGCTCCCCAAAAACGAAACGTTGTGTAAATGAAGGTGTTTACAACAAAAAACTATAATAAACTTATGTATGTCCGTGTATTATTAATACGAAGGTGTGATCCTGTTCTGATCGCGATGACAGTGCGATCAGCATAGCGCGTACGTAAGTGCCTTAAGTCTTTTTCGGACCGTACAGTCAACTCCATCCAACAAAATGTAGGTATACAGTGTTTTCTTTCGTCATAACTTGATTCATGATAGCAACCGAGCAGTATTATTTTTTTGTTTATGTAAAAGGATTCACATTCATTCATTGTATCAACAACTTTATTCTGTTTTAATACGCGACATGTATGGTGATAATTCACCAGAAAGACGAGATCACATTGATCTGTCAAAATTTGCATCAGTGAATTTATTCCTTTGTACCTCCAATAACTGTTTTAATATTGCAGATATCGTAGATATTTAAACTGCTGGTATATGAGAAACGTTGTCATCGCTCGATGCACACAATGATTAGCACCAATTCGAGGCAGTAAATTCAAAATAAGAAAATATTGACTCACCTTCGTAATGTTTCGCCTTGTTTTTCGGCCATTTTGTACGCATTAAACCAATGGCGCTGCCCTAAGCAGCGCCATAAACCTCTACACGTTTAACCCCACGGGCTAAACGCATATCAACTGGAATTATTTCATTGTTTAAAATAAAATGCCATAAGAAACAAGACAGGAAAGAATACATAATTTAAAGCTACAGAGTCCCTATATCAATCGATTTCTTCTTTGTAGGCGTTTCTTTATTTGTAACTTCATGTTCACCAGCTCATGTCGAAATCGGGTATTTAAGCTAGCAAATATAGCGCAGGAAATCATTCATTTTGCCGCCTTTATCTTCACCGCGTGCACGTCGCTGCGTGGGCCCTGGTGACACTCATGATGTTTGTATAGGGGTCGCCTTGCCAGCCTTATACGCCATTACTGGTATCACCTTATTCGAGTAGGGTGGTCAATACTGGTATTACTGAACTGATTCATTTGCGGTTTAGTAGCTTGAGTGTCATTTGACCGAGAGTGAGGATGTCTCCTGCGTCCCGTCACAGCACACATCATCTGATGGCCACACCGAAGTTTGAAGTCAGAAGTCCGGAGCCGAGAGCTACACCGCCACAGCGGATCGACGCCGAGGATAGAAGACTGAAAACCGAAGATAGAAGATGGCCATCGGGTGGTGTGTGCAGCGCAGGGGTCATACTGTGATGGGTGTGGCCCTAAAGGGTATCGTTTCCAGTAGCGGATGTAGACAGTACCACCTAGACGTCGTCCAGATCCCCCACTTCACAGCCACAGTGAAAACCACAGAGCGAAAGCGACAACTACCAACATACGATCAACAGAGACGACTACACAGCAGCATCAGATCAACCAACACACTCATCTAGAACAGTCCAGACTCTATTGTGCCCATCGCTTCAGGGATACCTTGCTGTGTTTGTTAGTGGAGGGTGTTTAAACCTCAGAACTACACACACACACACACACAGGAAATCATTTACTGTATATAAATCGACCAGTGCACATCGTACCTATACACAGGTAACAGTAATTTTTACAGAAAAAATAAAAAGTTAGCTCCTTTCGGGGCTCGAACACACGACCTTCTGATTTCAAGTCATGTGCTCTATCCACTGAAGTACAACGCTACTTGAGAAAATGGTATACGAACTACCATTTATTATGAGGAAAAATAACAACTTAAGATAGATCAGTAAATATGCAGTCCATATTGTCGCACGAGAACCCCGACAATACCTTTTCACAGGTTTCGTTTTCGTATTATGTGTCAAGGTATAAATACTGGGGGTATCCCTGCCTGTTATATCTCCACCTGTGTACATGTTGTGCAATATAATAAGGCGCATGTTGAACTATGCTACTTTTCCGTGTGATACTAATTATATAATAACTTACTGTTAAACACATAAGCATTGAAGTAAGATTATTAATTTCCTACCTGTAAATAGTAGCTCCAGTATCACTGAATCACTGTTGAACTGTTTACACATTGTTCGAAGAAATATCTATAGGCAGTACGTCGAAGTCCCGTGCAAACACTGGTTTTCATGTAGCTTAGTTAAATGTATGTCTTATATATGCCGTAAAGAAATGAACCTACGTTGTATATTGTTATATTTTGATTTGCATGCATCTATAGATCTAAATGCATTACTTAATATTAACCATAATTCAATATTTAATATGTTACTATTATTTGTATTATAGTCTATATGGTTAAAGGGAGGGAGACCGGCATGATATATAAATAAATATACACGTGTCTATGCATGCTCAGTTGTCTCCCATCTGACACCGATGAACAATAGCTATCTACCTTCTTATCTGACTGTAGATTATTTTGTGAAAACTATCAGTTCTGCTCTGCACTATCATCATTTTCTCTCGCTGTACTACCACCTTTATTTGTCATAACGATTACCATTTATAGTTGAATTTGCATTATATATTATATCCATTGCTGTTTTACACATGTAAAATCTTGGAATAAAAGAATTTGAATTTGAATTTGAATTGTAAATTAACATTGCCTGGTGTAATACTGCATCTTATCAATATGAAACTAATACTTCGCCTCAAATCAACCATATCTCGACTTGTTATTTAGCGCTTGATGAGTTTACTACCGTTTAAATCCCAATATTTACATTTCTATTGCATTGACCTTAAACTATTTGTTGCATTTAAATTCCGAGTGAAAAAAAATGTTTACGTTTTGGGCAGGGCTAAAACAAACAAGGTGTAGTTTATTCGTTTGAATAACTTGTTTTGGTTGTATAACATAACCGTAAACGTGTCTTGACGTTCTCATGCTAACTGTCGTAAGTTGCTATAAAAAAGTGTGCAAGGTTGGCAACGTCACTGTTACCAAAAGTATGCATAACAGGTTTAAAATAATATTTTTAGCACAATTATAAATTTACATGAGTAAAGTCTGAATAACATACAGAACAAACAAAATGTACATAAAAGGATTGAATTCAATATTTCAATATTTTTACGGGGTATGAAAAACATGTAGCTAGTTTAAAGTTAGCGAGAAGTGCCTCGGACTTCATACACTTTAAACTAGCCTAAATATTTTTCTTAGCCTGTCGAAAGATCGAAATACTGAATTAAATCCTTAACAAATGATGACATTCGCAAATCAATTCTTTAATGGATTCATCTAGTCTTTCATATGCCTGACTCCAGTACATGCTTGTTAACATCCCTCTGCCAGGAAATATATTCCTTTTTGCAGTGTTAAACAGTAGCTTCTTGAACAGATATTGTTTAATGGCTTATCAACACATTATCTAACGTTATTTAGAGCCGCCCGAGGCAGAGGAGAAGGATATATAGGAATCATAAAACCTTCAATACATAGGACTGCCCACTTAATGTCTGTTGCATCCTTGGCCGGGACAGTAAAGAAGCTACGTCTAAAACTTTCTCGCCTCTCACAGCTACGGGTTTGAATCGCCATACATGCCAAATCTCCCGCATTCTCCGGTAGACTAACGGATTTGCCTTTGATTTACCGATCACAGAACAGAACAGAACAGAACATACTTTTATTGACTTGTACGTTAAGTACATCATCATAATATATATACAACAATTACAAAATACATAATTAAATCACGTGTAACATACAAAGTATATGATTTATATCAGCTCTAAAGAGGATGATCTATAAAGTGTTCACACATGCGTTATAGATATTCTATGTGACATCGCACATTTGAGATATAAAGCCAATTTTAAAAGAATCATTTTGTTTTCAGTTTGCAATAATTCGATGAATTTAAACATACTTGGTCTATTACAATAATATTGAGCTATGTATTTCCTCCTTATATCGGAGTAACATGGGCATTTTAGAATGAAATGAAACTCATCTTCAATATCTTGAGTATTACAATATTGACAGAAACGTTCATTTCTTTCAATCCTATTGATACCATACCGACCTGCTTGAATTCTTAGAGAATGTGACGATAACCTTATTCTACTTACTATTACAATATTATTGAGCTATGTATTTCCTCCTTATATCGGAGTAACATGGGCATTTTAGAATGAAATGAAACTCATCTTCAATATCTTGAGTATTACAATATTGACAAAAACGTTCATTTCTTTCAATCCTATTGATACCATACCGACCTGCTTGAATTCTTAGAGAATGTGACGATAACCTTATTCTACTTACTAAACTTCTTAAATCGCATGGCAATACATCTAAGTATATTTCATAATGAAAATGATTTTTCACATTGTTATACAAATCTAAGACACCAGAATTTTGTTTATCTGCATACCACTTTTGCAAAAAACAATCGATTATTCTTTGTTTGAATTCTAATACAAATGACCTACAAACAACTGTATCAGGGTTATCCCATACCCAATTGAAACCATATTCATACATTAACGTTTTAACATTAGATAACCAGTTCTTTTTGCCATTAACACACTCGTCATAGGCCATATTATAAACCTGTTTCAATATAATATTATCAGTATTTAACAACTTAAACCAATACTTAACAATTTTAACATATCGTGAAATATACAAATGATAACGTCCTAATTCACCGTAAACAGCAGCTGTACAAGTACTTACTTTAACATTTAATATTTTCTTACAAAATTTTAAGTGTATTCTTTCAATTTCTTTAGACTTACTAAAGCCCCATATTTCCGATGCATAACCCAAGACTGAGCCAACAAATGCATCAAAAAGTTGACAAAGTAATTTAGGTTTAAGTTTATATTTACGACATTTTACTAATAAAACATTAAGGGCTTTCAAAGCTTTACCAACTAATTGTTCTTGGTTAAGTGAAAAATTACCAGTATAATTAAACACGGTACCCAAATAATTAAAATCATCAACTACTTCTAATTTACTGTTATTATAAGTGAATTCCTCATTTGGTAATAGTCTACCTCTTTTCCTAAAAACCATAACTTTAGTTTTAAGCGTATTCACTTCAAGACTCCATTTTTTACAATAACAATTTAACAAATCGAGGCTACTCTGTATTTCTTCTGGTGAATTTCCAAGGATAACCATATCATCAGCAAAAAGTAGTAACATTAAAACAATATCACCTATCTTTAAACCAGAATTTATATCTTGTTGCAAAAACAACTCTAAGTCTTCAAGAAATAGAGAAAATAAGATTGGAGAGATTACCTCCCCTTGACGTAAACCTACAGCATATTCGAAGAATTCAGAATAAGTTTGACAAGACCTGACACAAGACTTTATCTTTAAATACATATCTCTTATTATTCTGCACATTTTACCTTGAATTCCCTGGTTATATATTTTTAACCACAATGCATTTCTATAAATACAGTCATATGCTTTTTTAAGGTCAACAAATACACAATACAACCTTTTATTCTCGTTTACATATTTCTGAATAACGGTTAACAACACAAATAATGCATCAACAGTAAATCTTCCTTTTCTAAATCCAAATTGCACACGGAAGCCGTTCAAAACCTCCCGGAAATCAATTATTTGCCGAGGATGGTTAATTGCCTGTAATTTGCGGTAATCAGCACGTGATTAGCCCATGTCAAACTGCTGTCGCGTGTATAATCGATCAGGGCGGGGTTACGATCGTGCAACCAACCAATGAAATTGCATCTAGCGACATGCGGCACACGACGAGATTTATTGAAAAATGGCCGAATATACCGAGAAGGATTTTGCCGAAATCGGCACTTTTTGATCGATGCATTCGGGAAAAATGTCTATTAAAAATGTTTTATCCTCCACAATATTACAACTAAACCAGTCTTTCATAATTGCAATACATTTTAATGATTACAAACACCAGTTTTTCCCCATTTAATTTGCCAATTTCACGTCGTTTTGTGAAGAAATTGTGTACCTCAACACCGGTTATTACGTTTCCGTGTTTCAGAGGACAGGTTTAAAACGCGGCTCTCAAAACAGTGAAAATCGGTGTAAAAGCCGGGCATAAAAAAATGGGGGCGGACGGAGATGATAATCTAGCAATTAATTTATTACGGCATAATGCATATACTGGTACTGTTATTTGTTTTCATCTATTGTATATATATATATATAGATAATGAAATACAAAATAAAATTAGCAATTGTATTCATTATTTGAAAAAATGCGATGGTTCCATGGCGTTACGTAAATCTCCCTGACTTGGAAGTCCAATCTCCCTGATGTGATGCTGGAAAATTTGGCATCTGTGGAATCCTACTGTGAGCTTGACTTGTCAAGTGAGAAAGTGTCGCTTATCACAGACGGCTGGAGGTAAAAAGTACTGGTTCTACTCAAGAAAAATAAATTGGCCTGCCTCTAAACAAAAGAATTTAGACCGTCATACATTTTATATAGCCTAACATGTGCTAAAATGACGTAAACATAACACACCATTCAAACAGTTAAACTGTTTATGTCCACATCAAAAATACAAAGCTAAGAAATTAAACGTCTTCCCCATGGGCACATTGAAACACCCAGTGGTGCAAGTAAGATCTCTAGGAGAAGAACATAAGTATTTTATTTTCGTTCGAATCCTTTTTCTGCTATTGTGTACAGATTCCATGCTGTAATAATAATGAGAAATAAAATATGTTTAAACCAAGTAAGATCTACCATGCTGTTTCGCAACCGTTTCAAAAATTAAGACGTTTTAAGACAAATGCTATCAGTCGCGGTTGCTGAATCGATTATATACGTTGTTTATTTTGTGTTGTATTTAATATCTTTTATATTTTTCAGTGCCATTTCTGCCTTAATTAAGCTGCATGCCTAGATGTCCTGAATGTTCAAGAATGTCCAAGAAAAAAATATAGTATACGCCAGTCTTCCATTGTTTGTGGTTGTTTATGACTGCGTTCTGCTTTATGTAGAACTCAGCATTAATAACCTGCAACGGATGGCTTGAAATTCAACTTACAACCAAACTAAAAAGGACTGGATGTACCATTAATGAGGCGCCGTTATATGTGGTTGATGGATACAAGAGTTTGAATAAGTGATGTACCAAGCAATCAATTGTGGCCAACGATCAGTTATTTAGTAATTGATATTAAGTTATGACATTCCACAAGAGATCATTGCAAAAAAATAGAATTTTATTATCGCTGAGAACAAAAACAAAACATACAAGCTACTTCGTCAAGAATCAGTCGGATTACCACTATCTCAAAATAGTACATAATAAACTCTCCTTTTTTTATACATTGATTACAAAGAAAGCTACATAGCTTACAGAAATCACTCTGGATGGCACAGATGATGGTAACCTCTCGCGTTAGAGACAGGGAAGCGAACCCCAGCTGCATTCGTCTAGTGACATTGGAGAGAAGTGAGTGAGTTCGAGTACGTTACCCAGACATGATTTGATATTTTGTAGCGCATCCGTGGTTGGGAGGGTAAAGACGCTGCGTTGGAAACCGTCTCAACGCTGCGGGTTCGAATCCCACTGGGAGCTCTACTTGTAAGTGTTGATTCTTACGGACGACGGAAGTATACAGTACATGTCTTACATGTTCTACCCAGGAATAAGTGAGTGGTCGGCTTCCACCTCTAAAAAATGTTGACCGTCATACATAGCCTAAAATGTGCTGGAAAATGACATAACACACCAAACAAACAAAAACAGACTTACGTTTTATTTCAATTGTCCTTTATAAAAATGTCATGTGGTAAGTAGAATACACATTTAGGGGTCCTTTGTTCAAGGTCATGCAATTTTCATGTCCAGTCATACTCCTAAACCCCTTCTTCTGTTCTTCTTCTTCTTTCAAGTACATTGTTGGGATCTTCATAGATAATAATTAGCTCTTTAAATAATGAGACGCAACCTTATTTGCGTATGTGTTTTCAGTAGACCGTGTGTTGCACATTAAAATAATGGTTACATCTTCAAGGTCAATGTGAATACTGATGTAATTTTGGTGTTCATTCCAATAAGCTGTCCAACAATTTCAGATAATGAGATGAAACTGTTACCTTATCATTAATATATTGGGCGTGCACAACACCAAATATGGTCTCATTAGTTTAAGGTCAAGTATCATGGATTTGTAACCGGAGGCCCCGGGTTCAATCCTCCGTGGTGCCACTGAGTTTCGTCGGTGTATTCTTGGGCAAGGCACTTTTCCTTAGCCTCGTCCGTCGGATGGGGACGTAAACAGGGTGGTCCCGTGTATCTGTCTATCCTCCAAGCATGTTAAAGAACCATATGAATATATTTGATAATAAGAGTAGGGCACGGTTCCCGGATTCCTATGTATCCTTCCCCTCTCTCTCTGGGGCAGCTCTAAATAACCTATACTGTGTTGATGAGCCGTTAAACAACATTCAATTCAGTTCAAGCATCTTGCGCTAGACATTTTCCCTTGGTTTTGTCTGTCTGATGGGGATGGTAAATAGAAGGTCCAAACAACCAAAGGCCATCCTGTCTGCATGTTAAATAATTATTACAATGTTTCTGACAGTAAGAGTAGGGGGATGTCACGAAACACCCCAATCTACCTATTTCCCCCGAATCCACCCAAATCTTCACCAAATCTACCCCTAAGGTTCCCAAATCCACACCAAATCTACCTTATATGCTTTCACAATTATGTTATTGTACCAAATACAAAAATAAAATAATCATTTGAGAAAAATGAAGATATATTTGTTAATTTATTACTGAATAAACGATTTTTGCGTTATTTTTGTACACATTGTGATAACAAAATAAATGATTAACAAATAATAAACAACTACATCTTCATACTGCTCAATGATTTTTTTTTTGTGATATGTTTTACAACAACATCGATGTATCACCATTTAAGGTAGATTTGGTGTGGATTTCGGATATTTAGGGGTAGATTTGATGTAGATTTGGGTGGATTAGGGGAAATAGGTAGATTTGGGTGTTTCGTGTAACCGGTAGCAGGGCAGAGTTCCAGGATTATTTTGTATTCTTCACCTCTCAATGAGGTAGCTCTAATAACCATAATGTGCTGATGATTGTTTTTATTTGCATTCCAGTGTTTTTAAGGAGTTGAGCTCGCTATGAGGCAGTGCCTTATTCATATTAAAATCAATAGTACAGAATTTTAACCATCCTAAAGATGCATGCATATGGCGGTGGACATGCTATTTAACTGCCATTATTCCATGTCCAGCGGCGTATTGTCCCAGTATCTAACAAAACTCTATGCCACGAAGAGCGAAATAAACAAAATGGAATTTTATTGAGAGCAGCGGTTATGAAGCCTGCGCATCACAAGTAACAGTCAAAATACTCAATTAAAAAGCAGACAACATATCCTATGGGTGGTTAAACAATACCCAGAGCCTTTATCGACCGGAGTAGTGGAACCTCCGAATCGAAATTTTAGTAAGAAAACATTAGCATTTGAAAATATACGTATCGGGCTCAGCGATCTCCAAAGATCGAATGAATAACGAACCTGACTGCAAGCGCGGAGAGACGTTTTACTGCCGCCACACTGTACAAACAACGCTACTGCGCTATATAAAAAAGTATGAGATTGGACCTTTTGGGGCTTACTAAGGGTATAAGGCTGTTGGGCCATGCCCCTTTTTGTTTAAAGGTGAAATATGGCGTGTCTTTTGAGTATATATTCGGAAATATATGTATATAATATACAATCTGTTCAAATCTTACACTTATTGGTTGTCCCGTTTTCTCACAGTAGCCAATTTTATCTCATAGCGCACACGCTTCGAGTTTCGCCCTGGTAAGTGTCACGTGATCCTGTGACGTCATTGGTACCAAACGATTAGCCGTGTCGCGTTGAGTTGTATAGTATTGTCTATGTAGGATTACATTTTATGGTACTTGTTAAAAATGCCGTGTGCTGTTGCTGGGTGAAAACGTTTGCATAAGGAAGGACAAGATAATAACCTAAGTTTCTTTCGTTTCCCTAATCGAGATAATGATATATTAAGATCTGAAGTGTGGTTAGACCGTTACCGAAGAAAATCGGCCCACTCCTCGAGAAAGTGGGAACCTACGAAAGACGCGCGAGTTTGTAGCAAACATTTTGAGTTGACTTCGTGGGATGTCCATCCTTTGGTTTCATTATCTTTGAATTTGGAGAACAAAAGGCCATGCATATTAAAATCAACAGCGGTACCAACGATATTTGACTATAAAAATGAGAAGTGCATTACCCCGCCGTCTCCAAGCAAGTTGTATTCGCCTATTCGACCGGCGTTGAGGAGGAAATTCATACATGAAGTAAGATTGAAATTTATGTTCAATTATCTTAGCACCTCATCGGGTATACGTATGATAATTTGAAGAAAGGTGTATAGTCTTAGATATTTATATACACCGTGAATGTTTAGCTGTTGAATTAGAAGCATGCGTCTTTACGTGAATCAATGAAGAGTTGACGGCGCTAATAATATGTAGCCGTCATGTTTTAAAATATTGCTAAGAACGTTCAGTATATAAATTTAAATGAATCCGGTGAAATAAACACTGTGTCTTTGTTCCCAAATTTTAATTTTAATAATTTTAAATTATAAATCCCTTCTGCCAATAGTGTTATAAATATATATTATCAACATATATAGGTCTATGGATTTGAAAAAAAATACAAAATGTTTTATGGATATCTATTACAAGGCAGAAAATTAATAATATTACTAGCTTTTATATTAATTCAGTAATGTTTTATGGCAAAACAACAATAACGCCTCTTAGCTCGTGCAATAAGTAAAACAAGTATAATAGAATAATATACTTTATATTATGGTAATTGCATATGTTTGGTCTGTTTTCGATCTGTATATCAGGAGTAAGTATACATGAGTAAGTATAACATGAGTAAGTATACTTACTCATGTATACTTGCTCATAATACATTTGGCTATATTATTTAAATCATAGTATTTTTCTGTCTTTGTGCGCGACAATTAGAGCTCGCATATCATGTGATATATCCGTCTTGTGCAATACGCGTCTGCCCTCGGCGGTATTACACCGCTCAAGTAATTGCAATAAACAGGAAATATATCATAAAACTAGGTTTCCCTAAATGGTGCGTGCTTTTGTGATATACCGACGTATGTACCCTAATTAGGCTGTACTTCAATAGTGCACCGCAGTATTTGATTAGTCTGTATTGATATTTGGGGGCAGTAGAGACTAGAGAGCGTATCATATTACAAACACCGCTCCTAGAGTGTTTGGTGTTAATGGCGACTTATGGCAAATATATAATACTATAGAAAGTATATGCTGTTTCATTTATTATTGTTTTCATTAATTTTTTTATCAATTATGGATAATATCTAATAATATATTTGTTCCATGTCTACTTATCGGCAAAAAAAAATCTGACGCTCGTATTTAGAGCAGGTCCATTCATTCGGAATATACTACATTTCGCGGTTATTGTGTATGTACCAAGATATTGCAGTGTTGCGGGTGACTTACTGTCAGATTTCGATGAAAACAATGTTTACGTTGTTTTTTGTTTGTTGTTGCTGTCAGTGTATAAAGACACTATTTTGTTAGATTAGTGAATAGTGTAATGAACCGCTGAACGTAACGAATGACATGACACGATAGTCTTTACAAGCTCTCCATTTGCACCGCGTTCGACTTCATCATCAGTTGATGAATCCGATGTATTTTCGTCCTCAGACACGTATTCTGGCTCAAAATCGTAAGGTTGCACATTGTGTAACCGTCTTATCACGGGCATTTCCCCTGACTCGGTATCATGATCGCTTAATTCTCGCATTTTCACACAAGGTATACTGCTTTGCGTTCAGTCCCAATGTAAACAAAAAATAGTTTGTTCCCAATGACGTCACTTCCGGTAATTCGCGCAAGAGTTTTTCCCCTTAGATTTTTTTCGATATTTTAGCAATGCCTGTTCGCCTGTTCGATTTTTATCTTTAAAAACATATTTTTACTGAACATACATCAATGGCATAGTAATAATCGTATTTATAATGATATTTAATACTTAAAAACATATTAAAAGCGGATTTGTTGATTTAGGACCAATTTCTGCTTTAAGCCTATTGGGGTTTCTTTAAGGGTATCAGGCTTTTGCGCCATGCTTTCTTTTGTGAAAAATGTTACGGGCTGCCATGATATATGTATGTGTTTGCCGGTATTTGGAGCCGCGATCAATATTTGCCAAACAACTTAATAAATGATAATATTTTCTTATGTGTTAGTCAAGTTTGTGCCTTCCTAATAACAATATATAAAACGTTGTTTTTGCAATGACATTCCGAATAAAATGGATGAATTTTGAAGTCATAGGAAATGTTACGTGTGTGAATTGATGCCAATCTGTGAGATGTATTGTACGTCAAACTTCGTCATTTTATGGTACATCGCTGCCAGTTAGTGGGAGGTGTCTGGGAAGAGGTACTTGGCTTCTCTTTTCATTGGCTGTAGTATTCCGCCTGTCATTTCATACATAATCGTTTCTTTGGTTGTAGCATTTTAACGTCTTCATTCATTGCTGTTTTATTTAGCGTCTCCATTAATTGGTTTTAATCTTCAGCGTCTGATTTCGATGCCTGTAGTATTTTGCATTTGATGACACACGTTGCTTATGTGTTATAAGACATGTTTCACGTTACACGCTTGTTTTGACATACGATTTGTTTGCTCATCTACAAGTATAAACTTTATCTTATGTCACACATGGCTGTTATGTTTTGAAGAGCTGGCCTGGTCCAGTGGATAGCACGGAAATCCTGGAATCCTGAGGACAAGTTGCGTTATGTCGGTGTGTTCGGATGGTGGTGGGGTGGTGGGGGCGGGGTGGCGCAAAGGTGGGGGGGGGGGGGGGGGTGCGCAAAACCGGTGGTCCATAGTATTGGAGTCAATCCCCCGAGCAAGTTAAAGAACCATAGGAATATATTAGTAAGAGTAGGACAAATACCCGGATCTCTATGTTCCTTTCCCTATCGCTGGAACGGCTCCAAATAACCCATAATGTTTATTGTTGATAAAAGGTGTTTGGTCATATATATTTGCGATCGTTGCGAATTTATGAGAGGTGTTTGACGTCACACACCATTGTTTGTGCATACACCGTTCCTATGATCAGCTTTCCGTTGACATAAGTAGCGGCAGTAGAACCAGAGATTGTACTGCCGTCGTCAGAGAACACTTCTATAACTTCGTCTACCTTATTATCCCGTATCTTTACTCTCAGGACCTATAATTAATAAAGTAAATAAATGTTGTCAGTTTCCAAGCTCAAACGTGTGTTTGGCAACAGACTCGTGTTATTGTTTGTTTGTATCAGTAGTTCATGATATTTAGTCTCGCCAGTTGTTAAATATATTGATATAGAATAACAAACGTAAAAAGGTCTAAAGAATAAAAACAGATTGGTAGGATAAACAAAATGATCTTTAATGGCGTTCTCCAATCGTGAAGTTTTAAAAAGTCTTGGAATTCTATTTCACGCTTTTAAAATATTGACTTAAATCAAATAATTTTAGACGACAACCGGGTTTTATAATAAAAACCATTATGTATTACAGGCAAGTACGAACCTGAGAAGGTAGAGTAGGCCTGAATAAATCATAGTAATCCATAAGCTTCCACATGAGAGGTTGGCAGCCTATCCAGAGGTCCCCCGTGTCAGGATCCACCTCGATATTGTCTACACCAGTCCCAATGTCCATTTCCTTTGCGGCAAAAATGGAAACATGAATATTTAACCATACAAGAGGTTATGCTATGTTGCTCTATTGTGCCATGACAGTTTTAGATCACGCATGTTGATTCCCTAAGTGAAAAAAGTGACGGTAAATTGTTGCATCAATAGGAAAATCCTATGATGAAGAATATATTATAAACAATATTTATATTTTTGGTGCTAGTTATATATATATAGAGGATCATAAACGAGTTCCCATTTCATATCAGATTTATGAAACGAGTTATGAATTATTTTAATTTTAACGAGCCTTTTGGCGAGTTAAAATTAAAAATAATTCATAACGAGTTTCATAAATCTAAAATGGAATGGGAACGAGTTGAAGATCCTTTTTATCACATAACATTGCAATCAAATTAGTAAAAAATAATTCTGATGGACATAGAACCGCCACGACGTCAGACACACTTTAGCGCCAAAACGTCATAATATATGTGACGTCGTAACGTCGCGTCTCACACATAACGTTGCGTATAAAAGAGTTCGTGTGTTACCTCTTTACAAAATAGCAGTTTACGCCAACTTTTTAACAAACCAACAACAATGTTTTGTATAACGTGCATTATTTTTATAAGCTGTCACAAATAATAAGTTTATGACTCAGATCTGGGTGAATTTGTAATAAATAAAATAGTTTCAGTTAATAAACTTGTGCAGTGTTACAGGTTTAACTCAACCAATCAAAATCGTTCCAGGTTGTATTACACGTGTGTCATACAATATAATATTAAATGGGTGTTCAACACTGCTAACAAGGGACGTTATGTGACAAAATGCAGTCTATAAATGCGTTCCAGTTGTCGTGAACATTGTGTGATTGTTAACGCCCGCTAATACATATTAGGTTAATTCCTGATTGCATGTGTTAACGCCCGCTAATACATATTAGGTTAATTCCTGATTGCATGTGTGTTATGTTTTGCATTAACTACCTATACATTTACTTGAAACCATATTTGCTGTTTTCAAAATGTCATGTTTTTTCAATATACGTTAATTTCTATCAAAGACGATCTGAATACCTACCCAAAGTTGTACAAGATCATTCGTCGGCTCTCTCCTGTAACCAAACAGTCGTTTTCCACCTAGTTCGGCCATATATATCGTTCTGCAATAAACAAACGATTATATTTTTACATTATTCAAATTTACCTGTAAATCATATACATGTATATATGAAACAATAAAACATACACTTATTAATTTATTACACTATTTGCACAAGCAAAATACTTCAAAAACAGCATACAGCCTTTGCCCGAAATGAACATTTTATGCAGTGGAAAAAAATATGGAAAAATATAACTCATTTAGATATGTGTATGGAAGCTTTAATGTAGATGTTGCCATGTACTTGTCGACATATATCTTTGTTTTACCGAAGATGTAATGAATTAAATGACCATAACCGTTTAATTTATTTATTGCGACATCCGACTGTTAACTGACTAGTGTCGCTATCGAAGTCGTAACGAAGATATTTAGTAGTCTGCCGTCATACTTTCGAATATTTGCTTCCACGCATGACAATGCCATAGTTCGATTTTAAGTGTTTAGACAATTTTAAACAATATATATATATATTCCGTCAGCATATCGGAAAAAGTACAGAAATCATTTGCAATTTCAGAAAAAAACAAGTTTGTTTTCCCTTTTTTAGCTTCGGCTGAGGTGAACTATTGGGATCATTCTTAGTCCGTCGTTCGTCATCGTTAACGTTTGCTTCAAATGACTTCTCCTCAGAAACCACTTGGTCAATTTTGATCAAACTTCAAAGAGATGTTCTTTAGGTCCGTTGCTTTCAAATTTGTTAAATGTAGGTAAAATGGCTGCACCCTGATGTTCAACATTGTTATATAGAGATTTTGCATGTTTTGCATGGTCTTATATTACTAGAGAAAACTTAAACAAATCTGCTTCTATGAAACCACAAGGAACAGAGTGTTCATATATTATATGTAGCATCATATTATGGTTCGCTACCTTTTTTTGTTCAAATGTTGATTCTGGGGTCAAATCTGACCCCTCCCCGTCTTTCACATAGACGTATATAGGGAAAATCTTCTACTCCGAAACTACAAGATCCAGGGGTTTAATATTTTTGCATTTCCATACGCTATGATCTTCTATCAAGTTTGTTAAAATTGTGATCCTGGAGTCAAAATTGGCCTCAACACATGGGGTTACATATTTTATACAGACTTATATAGGGAAACGTTTAAAAATATCCTTCTCTGAAACTAAATGAGCAAGAAGTTTAATATTTTGAATTTACTATAAACTTATGGTCCTCTACCAACTTTGTTTAAATGGTGACCCTGGGGTCAAATATGGCCCGCCCCGGATGTCGTAGTTTTATATAGACGTATATATGGAAAAACTATTAAAATATCTTCTTCTCTGATACCACAAGAGACAAAGGTTTAAAAAAATGTATTTCCTATCAGCTTATGGTCCTCTACCAAGTTTTTTCAAATGTTGACCTTGGGGTAACATTTGGCCCCGACGCAGGGGTTACATGTTTTACATTGGCATACATAGGGAAAAAACACAAGACACAGAGCTTTCATATATAACTTGTTGTATTAGCTTATGGTTCTCTACCAAGTTTGTTCAAATGATGACTCTGGGGTCAAATTCGGCCCAGGAGTCACAGTTTTTCATAATGTTGTATAGGAGAATCTTCAACAAATCTTCTTCTCTGAGCTAGAGGTTTAATATCAAGCATTTTTGCCATTAGCTTATAGTCCTCTACCAAGTGTGTTTAAATGGCAACTCTTCCGTTCAATTTGACCACGCCCAGCGATCACTTGTTTTACATATACTTATATAGATAACAATTGAAAACATCTTCTCCTCTGAGGTCACAAGGTATAGAGCTCTCACATATTGCATGTAGCATCAAAAGTAAAGCTAGAGGTATAATATTGTGCGTGTACCATAAGAGTATGGTCCTCTATCAATTTGTTCAAATGGTGTCAAATTTGGCACCTCTACAGAGGTCACATGTTTTACATAGACTTGTAAGAGGAAAAAACTTAAAACTGAGCATAAACAGATTTATATATCCATCCAACCAGTATCGGCCCCAGGGTCCGTCAACGCTGGGAACCTGTAGCCCATTAGTCTTGGAAACCGTTGAGATCCCCACCATATAACCATATATACACTCACTGGGCATAAAGAGACGGATACAACCATCCCACCAGCATTGGCCCCGGGGTCCACCCCACCTCTTCGTATATAGTACAACACCCTTGGGACATAGCACCACCGACTATGTGATCTCATTCTGTTATGAATTACAAGCTTTTTAAAACATTTTTCGTCTTTGCGAAGATAATCAGCTGTGCTATTCAGTGCCATTTCGGTACTTTTGTGTAATATTCCACATGCTTGTAGATGGGTCGTGAATCCAAATATGGCTGTGCTTGCATCTTGTATTGCAACAGAAGTGCGTATGTCTGCATACGTATATTGTCCAGATGAAGAAAGAATGATTGACGCAATATTTCAATCAACTTCTGTATGTGTTTGTGGTTGACTGTCGTCCTTGAATGCTGCTTTTCCTGTTCGATTTTTATATCTATATTAAGGTGACCTCAACATAATTTAAGTCGGAATGTGACATGTTATGTCATCAATCTGTGTTGATGGTGCCCATAAACTATGTCGAAATAGGAGTATATATCATGATATGTCGTTATATATGGTCATAAACATCACATCATCTGGAGGGTACATTAAAGCTTCAATATGTGTGTCATATGATAGCAGAAACGAGATTATAGACATTATTTTGTTCTGCCTTTTGAACACTATTATAAGATGTTTCACTTTGTTATTAAGTCAGGTATCTATATTGAATAGAAACATCAGATATACATGTATGTGCGTGTGAATGCAGCTTAAGTTTAAATATGCAATAACGGTTTAGTATTTACTTTTTATCTGGTGACCAGTTGATTCCATTGGGTTTGAAGAAGTTCGACGCCACTTCCCTGGCATTGGTGCCGTCATAGTACAGTATTTTCCCTAGTTTTAGATTGGCATAGCTTTCCAGACTAAAGAGAAACTTGTTACGAAAGCGTACGTATAATGTGATGTAGAATTTGTCTTTGTCAACAACAAGTAAGTCGTTCATTCTGAAATAAACAATAAAGTGAACGCCAAAAGAAACACACCACCAGTCTGCATGTACAAATTAAGCATTATGTTTCCATAAGCATAACCTGATCAATTTGGATGTTCGAAGCTGTTCTCTGTAAACACGTCCAATGGAGGAAAAAACAAACCCTTACAAATGTTTGAAATGTCCCCACAAATAAAAATTAGAACAATAAACAATAAAACACTAAACTTATTACTGTGGTGCGTTTCTTTTGGCGTTCAGTAAATAAAGCATTTATTTTTATTTTGGACTTTTCGATTTTATTGTTAGAATCAATAATGTTCAATAAAAATTCTTTCTTCATTATTTTGGAAATGAACACAGAACAATAAACAAACTACGAATCATTTAAATCAATATTTGGAGAATGAGAAAATGGATCTATAGAAACCATAGCAATCAAACGCAAAGGCATCGTAGGTCCGCACTGCACCACAAGCCGAAATATGAGCATATTTAAAATGTCAATGAAAAGGACACTATGCTTAAATAAATGTTATGTGCACACAATCTCGCTATTATCTTGTCTTCTACGCCCAAATTGTACAACATTGTAAAAGTAAAAGAACAACTCATCAAAGATAATCTCTAACAATACATATAGATATAACAATCGAACAGGAAAGGCAGCATTCAAGGACGACAGTCAACCACAAACACACAGAGAAGCAAAGAACACATTTAAAGATGAATAAAAGGCCAAATAAACTTCACAAACACGAAAAGGTTGACAAAAAAGGGTTGACAATAGGGCTACCGCCTTGGAACGGTCAGTGGCAAAACAGGCCGCTGGGGGTTTAAACCAGGTTCTAGTGTGCATCAAACCTCACAATTACCCTGCTGTCATCTCAATAAAACGAGACAGTGTAAATAAAGAAATCCCCGCCATTAACTATTCTCTAACCATCAAGGCAGCAGTAACAGGCAATATAAGTAAAACACAAAGATGCTCGTGTACCTATAATTACAAAAAACAATAACCTAGAAAGCCACAAAGAAGGTTCTCAATGGTTTGGAAGAAGCCAGAGCAACAAGAGAATAAACCATTGAGGGCACGACAAGACAAGACTGCAGTAAGTCCACATTGAGAGAAATTAGCGAACAATTCACTTAAATGTTGTTGTAAAGATATATAATTAGAAAGTTGCAATACATACAATGTGAAGCTGGGGTCAGTAATCGTCTTAATGTACTTCAATGATAGTGGTCTTAGAATTTCAAATACTTCTACTCGGTCTTCCTTGGGATGATGACTGATCACATAAAGAAACTGTTGTCCTGGACGAAAATAAATTATCAATTAAATTTCCATTGACCGAATATCATAATTAACTCATCGCTATAAATGAAACCAACTAAAATATTGAACAAAACACATTTAAAAAGTGTTGATTTATTTTTGATATTTCTCGTCAACACGACACCCCCACCCCTACCCACTCAGACACTTTACAACAACATATATAAAACATTCAGTTATCAGCTGTTTGGTTATTGGGGATATAACTATGTACATGCCTGTTGTGGGATCCTCCCATACAGAGAAACCATGAGGTGACTCGAGAAAATCCGGGTCGTCAGGTTTATCAGTAATGTTCAAATCTATCACACTTCCATCTGAGTTTAGATCCAGAGCTTTTATAGTTCCCGGGATACCTTCAAAGGTTCCAGAAAAGCCCTGTAAATTACAAAGACATGATGTATGCAAACGAATATATCTTGGAGAATATATGGATTTATGCATATTTATAACGGTGCATGTCTATACATGTTTATACATATAGAATATCTAGAATATCTGAACATACAATATATACTGAACAAAAAAAGAAACGTCCGACTTTTTTGCTGGTATTTCCATAGGCCAGCTTTTCTGGGCCTAGACAAGCTTAAACAGCGTTTTAATACAACAATGTTTGATTTTTGTAAGCAATAATCTGTTATGGCTGATATGGAAATGTTAAAGCGAGGTAAATTGATGATTGTTGATAATCAAAAGATGCCATCTACAGAATCTTTGTTATGTTATTTTGTGATTTTTTTGGTAAGAAACATAAAGAGAATATTGGCTCGAACAAATTTCGGTAATTTTCGAAGATTTAATTTGTTTTTGTGTATTGAACTTTTGTTTGGACTATTGTTGGCGGTCTATATAATTCTTCTTAAAACATCATTATTTTTTCCTGTTTTGCTGTCTAGACAATCAGCATTAACATCAACGGACGTTTCTTTTTTTGTTCAGTACAGAATGGTGCATATTTCAGAATATATTGATGCATGTCTATACATAAAATACAAATGATGCATACTTGAAAATATCTTCTATACACGAGATAGATAATCTTGTGAATAAATTGATGCATGTCTATAAATAACGGTGCATTTGAATATACTAAACATGTCTTTACAAAACCACATGTTAGCGCACCGCTATATCCCTCCTACAGTAATCATGTTTACCTTCATGTACCTTTATTTAAAATAAGATTAAGATACTGTATACATATACATTTGAACAAAATAAAATAAAAGTAGGTATAAAAATCGAACAGGAAATGTAACATTCAGAGACGCCAGTCAACCACAAACACACACAGAAACAAACAACAACTACAAAGATAAATAAAAGGCAAGATATGACATTACAAACATATAAAGGGTTTGTGATGTCATTTGTGATGTGCTTTTTTACTGAATGTGTTTGTGATGTACTTTTTGAATCCCCTTTGCGTTGTAATACTTGTTGGATTGACTGTATTTTTTTCCTGTCGGACTTACGACCTTTTCTTTGACAATATAGCTGGGTTGACAATAGGGCTACCGCCTTGGAAAGGTCGTTGGCAAAAAAGGCCGCTGGGGGTTTAAACCAGATTCTAGGGTGCACCAAACCTCACACTTACCCTACTGATAAGGCAAGATTAAAGACAAACATCAAACACTACCGCCCTATAAGGATTTAGGTAGACGGCATCATAGGGTCCACAATCAAAGAGGAAAATGAGTCAACCACTAAACATGCAGTTCGTTGCAAAATAATCGGATCATGACCTCTTTTGATAAACGTTCTAACTTAATAAAACGCATGAGGTGATAACTGAATACAACTACATTTCGTTTGCGGGATGTATGTCTATTAATATGTAAAATAAGACGTATGTTTCTGTTTGGAGATGTTATAGCTTTCTGTTTGGAGATGTTATAGGTTGGAGATGTTATGGATGCTTTAGGGAAAAAAAGAAGAAAATTTGAATTGTAAATTGAGTGTGTTCTCTCTCTCTCTCTCTCTCTCTCTCTCTCTCTCTCTCTCTCTCTCTCGCTGTCTCTCTCTCTCTCTGGTGTCTAAGGCTGCGGGTTCGCATCCGTTGGTAAGTGGTATGTTTGTAGCTTATAGATCCTACGTTAAAGAAAGTTCGTTATTATGAATTTAATTCTCTCAAATAATAAATAATTATATTTTAAATTCATGGTATCAATATTGATATGGCGTCTTTCTATTGTGAATATGAGGTTATAATCATGTAATGTGAATCCTCTATCGTATCAATATACGCTATGGTTGTCGTTATTTGACGGAAAAGCCCGAAGATATCCGACGCGTTCAAGAGTAAGTCCTTAATTATCACGCGGTTTCCGAAATCAATCTTTTTAGGTTAACTAGATGACCGAGTGGACAAAGGCGTCTGATATTAGGCTGTGTCGAGGTTGGTGTCTAGGGCTGCGGGTTCGAATCTGTTGGTAAGTGGTTGGTACAAAAATTTCTCCACACATATATATATATATATATATATATCGCAACTTGCTAAGGCTATTTTGTTCCAGTATGAGGTTATACCTAAAAAAATAAAACAATGCTTTAGTATAAAGATTTATTAAATCAATTATGTTTTCATGTTGTTGTTTCTGACTTTAACTCTAACCAGTAATCAAGTTACCTGAGATATAAGGACGATCCCATCTCCAATATGTGTAAGGTCTTCAGATCCGCTATCTGTTATTCAGCAATAAAAAAAAGTGAACAGTGTTTAAAACAAAGAAGGATAAAAATATCGGACAGGGAAAGCAGCATTCAAGGACGACAGTCAACCACAAAACACAAAAACAAACACGCAAACAGACAAACGAAAAGGCAAAAGTAATAAAAAATGCAAACGACATCACAAACACAAAAGGGTTGTTGACAATAGGGCTACCGCCTTGGAACGGTCAGTGGCAAAGTAGGCCACTGGGGGTTTAAACCGGTTCTAGGGTGCACCAAACCTCACACTTACCCTACTGTCATCCCATTAAAACAGGACAGTGTAAATAAAGAAATCCCTGCCATGATCTAATCTCTAACCAACAAGGCAGCATCAATAGGCAATATAAGTAAAACACAAATATGCTCGTGTAAATATAATACAAAAAAACAATAGCCTAGAAAGCCACAATGAAGGTACTCAATGACTTGGCAGTACGAAAAACTAGTTTATCTACAATAAAAAATCACCAGAGACAACACATGTATGGAATTTTGTTTTGAATAATGACATTTATAAACAGATGGCCGTGAGTGTTATAAAATGAATGAAAAAACCCACATAGTTGCTAGTGTGTGTTTTTAACAAAAGTTAACAAACGACTGAGTTTTAAAAAGTTTTTGATACGATAATATTTCGACATTTGTATTTTATATGACGTGTACTTTAA